>JAIGNY010003019.1:0-2500 GCA_020152595.1 Chiridota heheva | reverse complement strand
ATTTCAAATAACATTTAGTCCTATCCTTTGGTTTCGTTGTGATATCAGTAACAAACGAAAAGCTCTGGTCAGCAACAAGTGTTATGTCAAAGTGTTGTGTCAGCTTCGCAAGAATCACCCTTGCTTCGATCTGTAACGAAACAAAAACAAAAAGGAATGAAAGGGATGTGATAACTGAAACAATAAATTTACAAAATATCTTTGTAGGGTTAAAAGCATTTCGTTACTGCTGCTAACGAATTTGAAGTACATTACCATCTGTGAAAAATGTAAATATTATTTTCTTGAAACATACTGACGTGCATTAACGCTTTTTTTTTGCTTTTGGAAAAATAGGTAAAATAGTTGTCGTGGTGTTTTTATAGTTTCCACATAAACCTATAATTCATTGTACCTAATATTAAAACCAAGTTGCCAAAAAATATTTCCTAAAATTGTTACCCGACCAACTAATTATTCTCCAAAATGTTTGTATATTATATGTAATGAAAATATATTAATGCATACCATCGCAAAATTTTGTCCAATGCAGGCTCTAGGGCCGAGAGCGAATGGAAAGTAGGCATACATCCGCCTGTGTGAGTAATATTTTAAAAAGAACAACATAACGTCATTAATGGTTTCATTATTCATGTATTTTTCAACTGCGGATTTTCCACCTAAATGCTCATAGCACGCAAACCAAACCCTTTGCGTTTATTGTGTGGTAAGAATAACATATTGCACAATTCACGTTTAATGTAAGCGATTCATGTCAACAAAGGTACCAAATATCACGGGCCATATTGCAATGGTTATTCTGCACGCTTTCGAAAGGATGTTCAACCATTTTTAAGACAGTTAAACAGATGGTAGTGAGGGTACCTTTTGTACATAAATTCCGATATTATTCTTCCTTTTATGACGATGATCCTTAAGTTGTTGCTTTCCAAGAGCCATGGAGCATAGGAAAGTATGGGGCATAGGAAAGTATGGAGCAGAGAAAGTATGGAGCGTGGAAAGTATGGAGCGTAGAAAAGGTATGGAGCGTGGAAAGTATGGAGCAGGGAAAGTATGGAGCGTAGGAAAGTGTGGAGCGTAGGAAAGTATGGAGCGTAGGAAAGTATGGAGCATAGGAAAGTATGGAGCATAAGAAAGTATGGAGCATAGGAAAGTATGGAGCATAGGAAAGTATGGAGCATAGGAAAGTATGGAGCATAGGAAAGTATGGAGCATAGAAAGTATGGAGCATAGAAAAGTATGGAGCATAGGAAAGTATGGAGCATAGGAAAGTATGGAGCATAGGAAAGCATGGAGCATAGGAAAGTATGGAGCATAGAAAAGCATATAGAAAAGGAAAGCATGGAGCATAGTAAAGTATGGAGCATAGAAAAGCATGGAGCATAGAAAGCATGGAGCATAGGAAAGCATGGCACATAGGAAAGCATGGAACAAAGGAAAGCATAGAGCAAAGGAAAGCATGGGGCATAGCATGGAGCATAGGAAAGCATGGAGCATAGGAAAGTATGGATCATAGGAAAGTATGGAGCATAGGAAAGTATGGAGCATAGGAAAGTGTGGAGCATAAGAAAATGTGGAGCATAGGAAAGTGTGGAGCATAGGAAAGTGTGGAGCATAGGAAAGTGTGGAGCATAGTGTGGAGCAGAGGAAAGTGTGGAGCAGAGGAAAGTGTGGAGCAGAGGAAAGTGTGGAGCAGAGGAAAGTGTGGAGCAGAGGAAAGTGTGGAGCAGAGGAAAGTGTGGAGCAGAGGAAAGTGTGGAGCATGGGAAAGTGTGGAGCATAGGAAAGTGTGGAGCATAGGAAAGTGTGGAGCATAGGAAAGTGTGGAGCATAGGAAAGTGTGGAGCATAGGAAAGTGTGGAGCATAGGAAAGTGTGGAGCATAGGAAAGTGTGGAGCATAGAAAGTATGGCGCATAGAAAAGTATGGAGCATAGGAAAGTATGGAGCATAGAATAGTATGGAGCATAAGAAAGTATGGAGCAAAGGAAAGTGTGGAGCATAGGAAAGTGTGGAGCATAGGAATAGTATGGAGCATAGGAAAGTATGGAGCATAAGAAAGTATGGATTGTCCTCAAAAAGCAACGAAGACCCACTCTCTGCTCTGATTAACTTGAAAATAGCTGAAATTATTGTGCTCGTTTTACAATTTGCGCTGTTTGTCGATTTCAAATCTGGTACTATGAGCCCTGTAATGTAAAGATTGTAAGTGAGAATCAGGAATTATTTCACATATCTACGAGTGCATTGGAAAAAAAAATATAACTTAAATATGATAATGATTGCTGTTCATCCTTTTTTTCTGTCTGACATTATTTGGCCTGTTATGTTCAGATGTTGCATGTATTGAATCCTTGGATAGATCGGTATTGTTGTACAATACTCCAAGAAATAATGCAAAGCAACAACAGTTTACAACTCTGTCGATATCTTTTACTTTGCCAAATTCTGCATCTTTTCATCGGCGCAAAGGTCATTCTGACTAATATATTGTACATAATT
>JAIGNY010003009.1:0-7500 GCA_020152595.1 Chiridota heheva | reverse complement strand
GCAACTGGCAGCTACAAAGACTGATCCAATTCGAAACTTGACTGCAGCTTGCTCGAATTTAACTGAAAGGGGACCTTGCGTAGTGTGTTATGTTTCACTAGAAGACAAGGGAATTTTGGCGCCCCCCTCCATGACGATGAAGACGATGACGATGATGATGATGGTGGTGGTGGTGGTGGTGGTGGTGGTGATGGTGGTGATGATGAAGATGATGATGATTACGAGACGACGACGACGACGACGACGATGATGCTGATGATATGATGATAATGATGATGATGATGATGACGAGACGACGACGATGATGATGATGATGATGATGATGATGACGAGACGACGACGATGATGATGATGATGATGATGATGATGATGATGACGACGATGATGACGACGATGATGACGACGATGATGACGACGATGATGATGATGATGATGACGATGATGACGAGACGACGACGACGACGACGACGTGACGACGACGACATCGTGACGACGACAACATCGTGACGACGACGACATCGTGACGACGATACACGGACGACGACATCGTGACGACGACGACGTCGTGACGACGACGACGTCATGACGACGACGACGACGACGTCATGACGACGACGACGACGACGTCATGACGACGACGACATGACGATGACGATGACGACATGACGACGACATGACGACGACAACGACATGACGACGACGACGACATGACGACGACAACGACATGACGACGACATGACAACGACATGACGACGACATGACGACGACGACGACGACATGGCGACGACGACATGGCGACGACTACGACATGACGACGACGACGACATGACGACGACGATGACATGACGACGACGACGATGTGACGACGACGACAACATGACGACGACGACAACATGACGATGACGACAACCTGACGACGACGACATGACGACGACATGACGACGACGACGACATGACGACAAGACGATGACGACGACGGCATGATGACATGACGACGACATGACAACGACGGAGCATGACGACGACGACATGGACGACGACGATACGACGACGACATGACGACGACGACATGACGGACGTGACATGACGACATGACGACGACAACGACGACGGCATGACGACGATTACGACGACGACGACATGACGACGACGACATGACGACGACGACATGACGACGACGACATACCGATGACGACGACATGACGACGAGACATGACGGTCGACGACGACATGACGATGACGACGACGACGACATGACGACGACATGACGACGACATGACGACGACATGACGACGACATCATGACGACGACATCATGACGACGACATCATGACGACATCATGACGATGACGACGATATGATGACGACATCATGACGATGACGACGATATGATGACGACATCATGACGATGACGACGATATGATGATGATATTATCAAGGTAACAATAAAAGTAATGATAGCGGCTTTTTATAAATCCCTATTATTCTGCACATTTGTTAAAGGCTGAATAAAAAATGTAGTAAGAAAATTTGAAGTTTTAATCTATTTATTCTATCATTTCTCAATGCTTAAAAAAATGTTATAGCCAAATTTTACCACTTAATACGTTAGGCTAACAATCAAGAGCAATGTTTAAAATTAAGATAACGGACTACTATCAGATTTTCAAGCTTGATTTTTGTATAGCCTAATTCGCCGTCTGCGAATTGTCCCAGCAAACCGGACTTCACTTAAAAGGTCACTCAATTTTACATTTTGCGCAGCTGCAAACCACTCATTTAAATAGATTGCAACTGCGCTGCAATTGTAGGATACTTCTATAAAGGATTCCCCGATCGGGAAAACAAAACTGTTCTCCTGATCGGGGTCCGAACCGGACTGGTAAATGTGAAGAGCATCGGATGTTGTGAAAAAGTCTTTTGTAGAAAGTTACTTCGACAGTCAGGTTCGTACCGCCGATTGGGTGACTCAATAAGTCTTTCAATCGGGAGACTCAAGCTTGCACACTGGGTTTATAGTGATGTATGGAAGCCGCCATTTTTATTGTAAAGTTTCAGTCATAGACGCTTATTAGTCGTTTCATTGAAAGTTTGTAAGAAAGTTTGCTTTGTTCATGTTCAATTTCGTGAAAGTAAAACAACTTTCTTTCACACTAATTTTCACAAATTTCTAAGTTATTTCTCATAATTTTAGAAAACCTTGTTAAAGCGCAACTGCCTAACGATAACACATAATAAGAATTCCTCACTTTTCTTCAAATTTCTCGAAAACCGCACGGTAAATTTTAAAAACTCACGGTGAAAATATGAATTCCCATGTCATTATTTCAAATCGTGACGAATTTTTTTCTCTCGAGAAATATGAAGAAAAGTGGTGACTTCTTATTAGGTGTTACCATGAACAAGATTTTCTGAAGAAAAAAAATGTTTTTCTTCAGAAAACCTTGTTAAAACTGTAAAACGAGACTGCCTAACGGTAACACATATACCAAATCACCACTTTTCTTCAATTTTTTGGAAAAGCGCACTGTGAATTCTAACAGTTTTACTTTTGTCACTTTGAGTCAGAATACCTCTTGAACAATAATTACTGAAAATGTGTTAATACATTATGTAGCATGAAGGTTAATATCTCTACTGGCATAGTGAGTTTGAAATTGAATTATTCGTTTTTTGAGAATTTGAGGTATTTAGCTTAGATGCGTTATTTCCTCCCGGGTTACCCATATGTTAACTGATTTCCTAATTCCACACTGCCAATAAGTGTAGCTCGTGCACATTTTATGAAATGAATAATTAACGGACTAAAGACACCCCCTCCAGTGGCGTAACTAATTGGGACAGGAGGGGCAGCCGCCCACCCTTATTGATCCCGGCCCGGGCCCTATAAGAGGGCCCGTAAGAAAAAATATACCTATACCATAAGGGTGCTATGCCCCCGGTCCCTAGGGCTCTAACTACGCCACTGACCCTCCCAAACCCTGACTTCATGTGCGTGTGACGTCAAGTTTACATGTTCAACACTGATTACCTGCGAAGAAGTAGTATGTGATGGACCGCACGAGCGTTGTGATGACCATGACGGCCAACAAAACGCAACCTGTGAGTGTACACCAGGCAACACTCGCTCTAGTCAAAGCGGGACGTGCGAATTATACAATGGTAAGAAGTGATCGTGAAAGCAGATTTGATTCAATTATATCATGTATACTGCGCTATTGCCAGGAGTGTCGGAAGGAACTCGTGTAAGGGGGCAGAATATCAAGTGAAGGCACTTTTTTGACAGTAATTGAGGGGCACTTTTCATTTCACTTTTTAAGAAATGGCACTTTTGTCAGTTTTCGAAAAAGTGGGAGGACACCCTTTTTCCAAATGTATACTTTGTGATGGTGATTTTTGTATCTTAACGTGATTTCCCCGCCTTTTTTACTCCCCTCCCCTTCCTCGCCCCCTCCTCCCTCCTGCTCCTTTGTAGGAAAATCTCATTGGGTTTGAGATTGGGTAGCCAAGACCAATGTTGGCAATTGCCCACATGATGAAAATCTGTCGCAATGGGTTTTGCGACCAAAATTCTCAAACCCTACAAGGTTGAACAAAAACATTACTTAAAATCACTCATCAATAAACAAACAAAACCTTCACTCTAAAATACCACCCTATTTGTAAATTATTACTTCAAGCCAGACACATCGACCCCGGGGGAATACTTTTGTTCTTGTGTTGAGCGTGAAAGTCAACAGTCAATGCAGCTACAGTGAAATGTTTTTTACTATCAATGTCAGATTATGACCATGGAAAGTGAGGTGAAGTGTCTGGAAATCCCTGGTGTAATTGCTTGTTCTGGATTGTGGTTTCTGTTGTGAGCAATAATAGACCCCGACATTTGAGATTTTGTCGGGGCTTAAGACACAAAATGTATTGCAAGGTTTAGACTTAATGATCGGGCGAAGGCCTACTTTTGAAAATTGTTGGTGGCCATGCCCCTCCAATTACAGCCCTCGGTGTCGGGCCCCTGGCAAATGACATGCTTTAATTGTGTCAAATAAATACTTATATGCAAGTGAGTGTATATTTGTTTTCAAGTTTCAATGATGACCGGAATAATTTCATATAGCTCTTAAAAATGCACCTCCTGCCCGGGTTCGCCATCAACTTTCAAAAGGCACCTCCCGCCCTCTTACTCTACAGTGGCCTCTTGCCCCGTGGTTCTGACATTGCTGGCTATTGCCAGCATATCTTCTCATAATTATGGCGATTATATACTTTCACATGCTTAATCAAATGTTCACTGTTAAGATTATATAGGCCTATCTTACTGTCTTATCGGTGTCATTAGGATGTCCCACACAGGCACGAAGTCAAAATGGGGGACAGGGGGTACTCCTCTTCACAAAATATTGTCACACATATGGAAAATTAAAGTACTAGACCGAAATGTGAGGGCGCTTGAATATTCATATTAACTAGAAAATTGACATACCGTTGCGTGCTAAATAGGCATTCGTTTTTTTTTTTTTTTGGGCGAGGTTGGGGAACAAAAAATACTATTCGATCTATTTCGGTGCTACTTCAATCAATTATGATGTAGGGCTATGGTAAATGAAAAGTCCTGTTTGAACAAAATATCTAAATTCAGCTTTCACCTAAATATGTTCCCTGCCAAATTTCCTGTTATGGATACATGCATGGCCTATCCACCCGTTGGATGGTGGAGGGTGTAGTGCTTTGAAAGCATGTCAATTGATGCGACTGAAATTAAAATCCTACAAAAAGTTTTAATACGGAAAAGGAATTACCATTGAAATTGCGGAGGCTTACACATCTTTTCCGGATCGGAACTTCGGAAGATCGAGACATGCGCAGTAAGCGTCCTGCAAATACAGTGTATTCTTCTTCCTTATCATGTCCACACACATGCTAGATGTTGTGCGTCAGCCAAAGCTGAGCACATTCTTTAACACTATCACTGAATTCTGCTTGATCTTCAGCTTCATATTCCTGATCCAGCAGGGGACACATTAGTAGGTGGTCCATGGAAAACACACCTGTGTGCTAGATGGATTTGCACGGAGGTAGTACGGAGTCCACATACCCAAATAGAGCAGATCTACCGATACTATGTGTCTATGTCTATTGAAAAGATGCGTCACACACTAAGCAAAAGTCAATGGAATTTAACACGTCCCCAAAAAAGTTCCCAGTTTTTTTCGCGAGCATTTATTTTTGATATCAGAATCAAGCCCATTTTTACTGAAAAATTAAACACGTTGTTTCCAGTTGCACTTGTAAAACTTGTGAGGAAAACAATTAATGAATAACGATACTCGAAGGAAACAAAGAAAAAAAGAACAATATTTATTTAGTTTTTGTCAAAATCGTAAAACGCTTTGAGCAATACATGTAACGCTGGCGCATGTACATGTACGTACACAAATATAATGTATCATGTCTCGCAATTAGCGTGCGCAGTATTTGGCATATCTTACGCTCGCTGTGCGATCATACGCATACCGTGTCGTGTTGTATGTGTTGAAATTGCAACGCTCAAACAGTACAATCCAATTCCTGCGCTGTATATACAGATATACGTATACAAAACGCCCGTGAAATTTTCTTGCCCGTGTTGCTCTTTCTCCATAGCTTGTGTGCACACGCGTACACGTAGCCAGGCCTAGCGCACAAAAGTTAGTTCTACGCAGACATTTCACTGTTAAAGACCACGGAGTCAAAAGCTTCAAGAAAGTAACGAATTTTGGTTCATTTTTAACAATAAATTCTAGTTATGAAATCGTCATCGTCATCATAATTGTCATCGATATTAAGGCACAGAATCCAGAAGAGAACTACTCAGTGCGATAAATCTCACTATTTGACGCGTCAATCTTCATTAAAGTTAGATATGTAACAGGTCCTCAAAAGTCCTTAAAAGACTAGGGTTGGAAACTCACCTGCACATACAACCCCCTCTCCTTCCACACACACACACACACACACGCACCTTACACACACGCTTTGTAAAGAAGTACAGTCATGTCGTTTTCGCACTTGGCTGCTTTGTAAGGAGAATTTACGGCCAGTGTGATAGTCAATTCCCCCGCCCCGTAAATTTGGGCCCCGTAAATTAATTTTGTGTACGGAAGTGATAAGCTAAAACCGAAGTTAGTAATATTTATGTACGGAATACAACCGTTGTACTCGTAGAATTTGCCCACGAACAGAAAATGGCTTCCAGTAAGCTCTTCGGTGAAAAATCCTTTCTTTTATCTAGTACCCATTGGAAAGCACTTAAGAAAAAAAGCGCGTTTACGCAAAACGGCAGTAAGATTTAGTGTGAAAGGAGAAGAAGGGCATTTTCTAGCAAAAGGGGGACAAGTTGTCGTCTCCAAATTTCCTACTAGGAAAAAGGGGCTAGGCCCAAGTTTCCTAGTGAACTGTTTTTACTAAGAGGGGGACCAAATTTACTGGATGGCTACGGCTAAGGTGTCTGGGTCCCAAATTTCTGGGGCAAATTTACTTTTACACCGGTCCTGACCGTAACCAATTATGCAAACCAATTTAGCAATTAAAAAATTGTTCTGCAAACCAACGTTCCTCTTAACTTTATCAGGAAAACTCAGTGACTACAATATTCATTGGAACAGCTCCCCTCCCCTGGTTCCTGCACCAGTATAAACTATGTTATACATGATTTTAACGAACACGAGATAGTTCATATAGTTCAGAATGACGGACGCGATACCCTCACGAATTTGAACTTGGATATACCATATGTAAATTTAATTATTTTATATCAATTTTCCTTTGTATCCAATAGCTGAAAAGGAATGAATCCGAGATACCAAGATCATACGTCATGCTGTGCCTTCTCTGATCATCGTCTATGCATCCTCTTTCTATGATTAACATTTCGATGAAGATGCAGAGATTCTTGAAGATGGTTATCACTTTGGAATGTAATTCTCTTTCAAAGTGTTAGGGGATTAAAGGGGTGGGGAGGAGGAACATGCTTAATATAGATTTTCTCACAAAGAAGGATAAAAAGAGTATAATTTTGTTGTTGAAATTCTGCCGGAAAGTGTGGGGGGAGGGGGGGGGGCATGTCTCCCCTATCCCCCAGAAATTATATAACCTGGTGACAAGGCGAGGTTTTAAGCAACTATGCGTAGCAATAATTCTAGATTAAAAATAAATACAAAACATGATGGATGATGATGGCTTGACGGTAATTTGTAAATAGGTATAAAATCGAAATATCTGTCTCAAATGTAATTTTATGTTCCAGTAATATCTGGCGAAGAGAGTGCAGTAGCCCAGTGGTGTCAGTCTCGTATGCATCAATCTCAAACATGGGCGATGTGTGCTGTATCCTTGAGCAAAACTTCCTGCTATCCCATTGCTCCAGTTCACTCAGCTGTGAAATGAGCCAGTTACAGCTGGGAGTTGACCTGCGATGGACTGGTGTCCCATCCAGGGGATTCAAGTGCTCTCATCCGCCTAGCAC
>JAIGNY010003010.1:680000-810282 GCA_020152595.1 Chiridota heheva | reverse complement strand
CATCAGGATATATCTGTATTTCAGGAATTGCTTCTTCATTCCTTAGTGCAGGGTATTGCAGGATAACACTATTTATTACAGAACGACTGTGAATCATACTATGAATGTCAATGATACATAAAACAAACATGTACCAAGTCACACTGTTCATCATTGGAAAAAACATGCTATCATCCTCTTTCATCAATTCTTACTGCAAGTTTAAGAACTCACCAACTGTAATACGTATATCACATGTAGCTGTATTTCCTGATTCATCTGTTGCTGTGTATGTAATTGTCACACTTCCAATGGGAAGCATTGCCCCTGGAGCTACATTTGGGTTGGCTACTACTGACACTACAGTGTCTGAGTTGTCTGTTGCACTTGGCACATCCCATGTTACTGAAGCTTGACTTTGGCCAGGTGGTGTGTTTACTGTGACACCACTTTGACACATAATGACAGGATCCTCGCGATCCACTAGGAGAAAAAAAAAAAATTGTAGAGAATCGCAATTCTTTTAGTAAAATGTATAACAATCATGCCAGTAAGGATGAATGAGAATTATTTATGTTCAATTTTTCTTCACTGCCAAAACTATTAATTGTCAGATTTTGGGGGGAGGCACGTGTGATTTAAGTATAGATCATACATGACTTAATAATCTAACCAGAAGTAAAAGGTTTTGTGGTTCGAAGCAATTTTTCAAATGCTGATTGATTTGCAAGTTCTGTATTAAATGTCATGTCGATGCATAGATGAAATAATTGTTTCACCTGACTGTCTTCTCCTGCTAATTAAAGGCATGACGGACATTCAAAACCTCTTCATCATATTCAACCTATCCCTTTCAAATAACATTGGGGAAGGATTGCAAAACAATAAATTAACATAAGAAAATTCATAGGTTTTCTTCTTGTGATGTCAAAAATTACAATAAAATGTAAAAAGACCTTAAAAATAAAAAATTATAACTGATTTTGATGAAAATGTTTAATATGTTTATGGTTTATTGCATATTTTCATGATTTATTGCATATTTTCATGGTTTATTGCAAATTTTCTTAGTTTATTGCAAATTTTTATGGCTTATTGCATATTTTCATGGTTTATTGCATATTTTCATGGTGTATTGCATATCTTTATGGTCTATTGCATATTTTCATGGTTTATTGCATATTTTCATGGTTTATTGCATATTTTCATGGTTTATTGCATATTTTCATGGTTTATTGCATATTTTCATGGTTTATTCCATATTTTCATGGTTCATTACACATAAATATATAAATTCAGAAACCTATTGTCCAATAAAGATCCCTTAGCAAGGAATGTTGAGCATACATATTTTGTACAGCAAATACATATCGGTAGCAAAAAAAAGGGTGATTTTCAAGATTAAAACAATTTATATCAGCAATGATGAACATTCAAAATATTTGGTGAAACAAGCTAGTGACAAAACGTAGACCTCAGTCTGTATGAACCTACAGATGCATGTACAAAATACTCAGATGGCATTATTAAACAATGAAAATCTAGCATTAAATCCAAACGCTGCTTTTTCATTAGTAATAAGTAAAAAAATGGACCAATAAGTGGTGTTTTATGTAGCGAAGTTCCCAGAATGCAGGGAATACTATCAAAAAGTACAGCTGTAAATAATAACTGGTTTTTAAATAGCAAACTTAAAACAACGGTTCAATCCTACACATCAGGATATATCTGTATTTCAGGAATTGCTTCTTCATTCCTTAGTGCAGGGTATTGCAGGATAACACTATTTATTACAGAACGACTGTGAATCATACTATGAATGTCAATGATACATAAAACAAACATGTACCAAGTCACACTGTTCATCATTGGAAAAAACATGCTATCATCCTCTTTCATCAATTCTTACTGCAAGTTTAAGAACTCACCAACTGTAATACGTATATCACATGTAGCTGTATTTCCTGATTCATCTGTTGCTGTGTATGTAATTGTCACACTTCCAATGGGAAGCATTGCCCCTGGAGCTACATTTGGGTTGGCTACTACTGACACTACAGTGTCTGAGTTGTCTGTTGCACTTGGCACATCCCATGTTACTGAAGCTTGACTTTGGCCAGGTGGTGTGTTTACTGTGACACCACTTTGACACATAATGACAGGATCCTCGCGATCCACTAGGAGAAAAAATTGTAGAGAATCGCAATTCTTTTAGTAAAATGTATAACAATCATGCCAGTAAGGATGAATGAGAATTATTTATGTTCAATTTTTCTTCACTGCCAAAACTATTAATTGTCAGATTTTGGGGGGAGGCACGTGTGATTTAAGTATAGATCATACATGACTTAATAATCTAACCAGAAGTAAAAGGTTTTGTGGTTCCGAAGCAATTTTTTCAAATGCTGATTGATTTGCAAGTTCTGTATTAAATGTCATGTCGATGCATAGATGAAATAATTGTTTCACCTGACTGTCTTCTCCTGCTAATTAAAGGCATGACGGACATTCAAAACCTCTTCATCATATTCAACCTATCCCTTTCAAATAACATTGGGGAAGGATTGCAAAACAATAAATTAACATAAGAAAATTCATAGGTTTTCTTCTTGTGATGTCAAAAATTACAATAAAATGTAAAAAGACCTTAAAAATAAAAAATTATAACTGATTTTGATGAAAATGTTTAATATGTTTATGGTTTATTGCATATTTTCATGATTTATTGCATATTTTCATGGTTTATTGCAAATTTTCTTAGTTTATTGCAAATTTTTATGGCTTATTGCATATTTTCATGGTTTATTGCATATTTTCATGGTGTATTGCATATCTTTATGGTCTATTGCATATTTTCATGGTTTATTGCATATTTTCATGGTTTATTGCATATTTTCATGGTTTATTGCATATTTTCATGGTTTATTGCATATTTTCATGGTTTATTCCATATTTTCATGGTTCATTACACATAAATATATAAATTCAGAAACCTATTGTCCAATAAAGATCCCTTAGCAAGGAATGTTGAGCATACATATTTTGTACAGCAAATACATATCGGTAGCAAAAAAAAGGGTGATTTTCAAGATTAAAACAATTTATGTCAGCAATGATGAACATTCAAAATATTTGGTGAAACAAGCTAGTGACAAAACGTAGACCTCAGTCTGTATGAACCTACAGATGCATGTACAAAATACTCAGATGGCATTATTAAACAATGAAAATCTAGCATTAAATCCAAACGCTGCTTTTTCATTAGTAAAAAGTGAAAAAATGGACCAATAAGTGGTGTTTTATGTAGCGAAGTTCCCAGAATGCAGGGAATACTATCAAAAAATAACTGTACAGCTGTAAATAATAACTGGTTTTTAAATAGCAAACTTAAAACAACGGTTCAATCCTACACATCAGGATATATCTGTATTTCAGGAATTGCTTCTTCATTCCTTAGTGCAGGGTATTGCAGGATAACACTATTTATTACAGAACGACTGTGAATCATACTATGAATGTCAATGATACATAAAACAAACATGTACCAAGTCACACTGTTCATCATTGGAAAAAACATGCTATCATCCTCTTTCATCAATTCTTACTGCAAGTTTAAGAACTCACCAACTGTAATACGTATATCACATGTAGCTGTATTTCCTGATTCATCTGTTGCTGTGTATGTAATTGTCACACTTCCAATGGGAAGCATTGCCCCTGGAGCTACATTTGGGTTGGCTACTACTGACACTACAGTGTCTGAGTTGTCTGTTGCACTTGGCACATCCCATGTTACTGAAGCTTGACTTTGGCCAGGTGGTGTGTTTACTGTGACACCACTTTGACACATAATGACAGGATCCTCGCGATCCACTAGGAGAAAAAATTGTAGAGAATCGCAATTCTTTTAGTAAAATGTATAACAATCATGCCAGTAAGGATGAATGAGAATTATTTATGTTCAATTTTTCTTCACTGCCATAACTATTGCTTGTCAGATTTTGGGGGGGGGGAGGCACGTGTGATATAAGTATAGATCATACATGACTTAATAATTTAACCAGAAGTAAAAGGTTTTGTGGTTCCGATGCATTTTTTTCAAATGCTGATTGATTTGCAAGTTCTGTATTAAATGTCATGTCGATGCATAGGCATGAAATAATTGTTTCACCTGACTGTCTTCTCCTGCTAATTAAAGGCATGACGGACATTCAAAACCTCTTCATCATATTCAACCTATCCCTTTCAAATAACATTGGGGGAAGGATTGCAAAACAATAAATTAACATAAGAAAATTCATAGGTTTTCTTCTTGTGATGTCAAAAATTACAATAAAATGTAAAAAGACCTTAAAAATAAAAAATTATAACTGATTTTGATGAAAATGTTTAATATGTTTATGGTTTATTGCATATTTTCATGATTTATTGCATATTTTCATGGTTTATTGCAAATTTTCTTAGTTTATTGCAAATTTTTATGGCTTATTGCATATTTTCATGGTTTATTGCATATTTTCATGGTGTATTGCATATCTTTATGGTCTATTGCATATTTTCATGGTTTATTGCATATTTTCATGGTTTATTGCATATTTTCATGGTTTATTGCATATTTTCATGGTTTATTGCATATTTTCATGGTTTATTCCATATTTTCATGGTTCATTACACATAAATATATAAATTCATAAACCTATTGTCCAATAAAGAACCTTTAGCAAGGAATGTTGAGCATACATATTTTGTACAGCAAATACATATCGGTAGCAAAAAAAAGGATAATTTTTAAGATTAAAACATTTTCTGTCAGCAATGATGAACATTCAAAATATTTGGCAAAACAAGCTAGTGGCAAAATGTAGACCACTTCAGTCTGTATGAACCTGCAGATGCATGTACAAATATTCAGATGGCATTATTGAACAATAGAAATCTAGCATTAAAACCAAACGCTGCTTTTTAATTAGTAATAAGTAAAAAAATGGACCAATAAGTGGTGTTTTATGTAGCTAAGTTCCCAGAATGCAGAGGTATACTTTCAAAAAGTAAAGCTGTAAATAATAACTGGTTTTTAAATAGCAAACTTAAAACAACGGTTCAATCCTACACATCAGGATATATCTGTATTTCAGGAATTGCTTCTTCATTCCTTAGTGCAGGGTATTGCAGGATAACACTATTTATTACAGAACGACTGTGAATCATACTATGAATGTCAATGATACATAAAACAAACATGTACCAAGTCACACTGTTCATCATTGGAAAAAACATGCTATCATCCTCTTTCATCAATTCTTACTGCAAGTTTAAGAACTCACCAACTGTAATTTGTATATAACATGTAGCTGTATTTCCTGATTCATCTGTTGCTGTGTATGTAATTGTCACACTTCCAATGGGAAGCATTGCCCTGGAGCTGCATTTGGGTTGGCTACTACTGACACTACAGTGCCTGAGTTGTCAGTTGCACTTGGCACATTCCATGTTACTGAAGCTTGACTTTGGCCAGGTGGTGTGTTTACTGAGACATCACTTTGACACGTAATGACGGGATCCTCGTGATCCACTAGGAGAAAAAATTGTAGAGAATCGCGATTCTTTTAGTAAAATGTATAACAATCATGCCAGTAAGGATGAAAGAGAATTATTTAATGTTCAATTTTTCTTCACTATTAATTGTCAGATTTTGGGGAGAGGCACCTGTTATTTAAGTGTAGATCATACATGACTTAATAATTTAATAGAACTAAAAGGTTTTGTGGTTCCGATGCATTTTTTTAAATGCTGATTAATTTGCAAGTTCTGTATTAAGTGTCATGTCGATGCATATGATGAAATAATTATTTCACCCGACTGTCTTCTCCTGCTAATTAAAGGCATGATGGACATTCAAAACCTCTTCAACATATTCAACCTCTCCCTTTCAAATAACAGTAGGGAAGGATTGCAAAACAATAAATCAATATCAGAAAATTCATAGGTTTTCTTCTTGTAATGTCAAAAATTTCAATAAAATGTAAAAAGACCTTAAAAATAAAAAATTGTAACTGATTTTGATGAAACTGTTTAAAATTTTCATGGTTTATTGCATATTTTCATGATTTATTGCATATTTTCATGGTTTATTGCATATTTTCATGCTTTATTGCAAATTTGTATGGCTTATTGCATATTTTCATGGTTTATTGCATATTTTCATGGTCTATTGCTGTTTTCATGGTTTATTGCATATTTTCATGGTTTATTGCATATTTTCATGGTTTATTGCATATTTTCATGGTTTATTGCATATTTTCATGGTTTATTGCATATTTTCATGGTTTATTACACATAAATATATAAATTCATAAACCTATTGTCCAATAAAGAACCTTTAGCAAGGAATGTTGAGCATACATATTTTGTACAGCAAATACATATCGGTAGCAAAAAAAAGGATAATTTTTAAGATTAAAACATTTTCTGTCAGCAATGATGAACATTCAAAATATTTGGCAAAACAAGCTAGTGGCAAAATGTAGACTACTTCAGTCTGTATGAACCTGCAGATGCATGTACAAATATTCAGATGGCATCATTGAACAATAGAAATCTAGCATTAAAACCAAACGCTGCTTTTTAATTAGTAATAAGTAAAAAAATGGACCAATAAGTGGTGTTTTATGTAGCTAAGTTCCCAGAATGCAGAGGTATACTTTCAAAAAGTAAAGCTGTAAATAATAACTGGTTTTTCAATAGCAAATCTAAAACAATGGTTCAATCCTATACATCAGGATATATCTGTATTTCAGGACTTGCTTCTTCATTCCTTAGTGCAGGGTATTGCAGGATAACACTATTTATTACAGAACAGCTGTGAATCATACTATGAATGTCAATGATACATAAAACAAACATGTACCAAGTCACACTGTTCATCATTGAAAGAAACATGCTATCATCCTCTTCCATTGATTCTTACTGCAAGTTTAAGAACTCACCAACTGTAATTTGTATATAACATACAGCTGTATTTCCTGAGCTATGCCTTGCTGTGTATGTAATAGTCACACTGCCAATGGGAAGCATTGCACCTGGAGCTACAATTGCACTTGCTGTTACTGTCACAATGCCTGAGTTGTCCCTTACATCTGGCACATCGATTTTGATAAAACTGTTTGATATTTTCATGGTTTATTGCATATTTTCATGGTTTATTGCATATTTTCATGGTTTATTGCATATTTTCATGGTTTATTGCATATTTTCATGGTTTATTGCATATTTTTATGGTTTATTGCATATTTTCATGGTTTATTGCATATTTTCATGGTTTATTGCATATTTTCATGGTTAATAACAAATTTTCTTCCAAATAAGCTGAAGTTGTTAGTACCCGGTCATAGATCTTTAAGAACTCACCAACTGTAATACGTATATCACATGTTGCTGTATTTCCTGATCCATCTGTTGCTGTGTACATAACAGTCATCTTTCCAATATGAAACATTGCCCCTGAAGCTACATTTGGGTTGGCTACTACTGACACTGCAGTGCCTGAGTTGTCTGTTACATCTGGCACATTTCATATTACTGTAGCTTGACTTTGGCCAGGTCGTGCTCTTACTGTGACATAACTTTGACACATAATTTTGTCAGTTTGTGTTAATTTTACAACTTTTTGGGGCATCAAGACAGAAATTCTTCAAAGCTTGTGGAGGCAGGATCCTCCTGGATCGCCGCATGACCCCACGATATTTCATTTACATTTGGGAGGTATGTGTGTTAACTTTACCCTATTTTAGGGTATCAAAGACAAGAAAAATCTACAGAGCTTCCGGGGATTCTCCCCCTGGACTAATTCTAAGAGGTCCCTCCTAGATCGTCCCAGGACCACACGATTTTTTATTTTAACCATTTTGATTTTTAACCATTTTGGGGCATCAAAAACCAAAAGAAATTTCTCCTCGGTCTGCTTAGAAATGCTTATTTGAGTAGAATTTAACATTAGAATTTAAAATTGTCCTCTTTTCATCACTTAATTACATTTTGGAAACTTGTGTTAGGTTTTAAACCATTTTTCTAACATCAAAAGTGAGAAAGTTTCAGTGCTTTGCCCTGGACCCTTCTAAGGGCTCCTCCTGGATTCCTACCCTTAATTTGCCCCAGAATTCTACAATTTTTCATTTACATTTTGGAGGATCTGTTCCTAATTGTTCTATATTGTGTGATTGTAGACACATGTATATCATTTATTGATAAATCGGGCAAGTGCAACTTTTCGTCAGGCAAATGTCTTACACTCCCACCCCCTGCACTCGAATTTTACTTATGCCCCTGATGCTATGTTGACAGATGCTTTCCACAATAGTAACAGTGGCATCTCTTTTTAGTGAGAAGGAAAGGGGGGGGAGAGGATCTGTTCCCTTTTCATCAGGCAAATGTCTTACACTCCCACCCCTGCGCTCAAATTCTAGTTATGCCCTTGATGCCATGTTGACAGATGCCTTCCACAATAGTAACAGTGGCATCTCTTTTTAGCTCCAGTCATCTCACAAAAGTTAAGGATGCCAACACCTGTGATATAATTTTTGCTGACGATTGAGTAACATGAACAATGCATGTGGATTTACGTCTAGACTTCTGGACAGACAGACAGTAAAGATGCTATATTCCATCTTCACCAACTTTATTGGCGAGGGGATATTAACAGCCAGAAAGGCAATTTCTTATCACAAACTTTTAAGTCTGAAAATACTGTTGCAAATCTTTCAACATAAAATTGCAATATTTACAGATCTCCCCTTTCAATTAGCAATAATGGTGTCTCGGACAAACCTCATTGACTACGATATCGCATCTGCGCAATGATCTTGTTTCATTCCCCTCCACTTCCCACCCATCCTTCCTATGCTCTTTGCTCCTCTGCCCCTCCCTCTCCTCCCAACCCTGCCACATGCCCAGTGGCATAGCTAGAGCCCTACAGACCAGGGGATGAGAGGGGTCCTGTGGGCCCCTATGGTATATAGGTATAATGGTATATTTTTTTAAGGGCCTCCCTTATAAGGAGCGGGCCGGGGCAACTGCCCCCCTTGTTACGCCAATGGCCATGCCCCCTCCCCACCTATGTTTGCTTTGCTCTCTTCTGACTTGTTGTATCATTTATGTATTTGTCTGTTTTATGTGTCTTATCACCCCCGGGAGTGTTAAGTAAATGCAGGTAACTTCCATAAGTCCGTAATTGTTGTGTATTCTATTATTGTTGTTGATCTCCCCATCCATACATTAAGCGGAACCCATAATGAAGTCTATTGCAACTGCTTAAGTTTGAAAGGAAGAATAAAATCAAGAAAAAAAAATTAATGATAGTTACTCTTGGTTAGGAGACAATTGAAGACAAACCACTAAGCTTCAAAATGGAAGTCACTTATTTACATAGCTGAAGAGTAAAAAACAAAGGGTACTTTACCTATACAAGGTGTTCCTGTTCCTGATGTAATAAACCCAGGTTCACATTGGTTATTTGAGCATGAACCAGTTAGTTTATCACAGGCAGCATTTCCCAGACAATGACACAGGTTTGCACAGTTCTGCCCGTAATATCCCATTGAGCAAACGGTAGGAACTGAATGTGTGAAATATAAAAAAATATCAAAAGGACTATACATGTATACAGAGAATATGGATGGTGATTGGTTTAAGACTTTAATGACTATACTCCTATTCAAACCTATCCTTTCATTTCTCACTTATAATTACGATAAGAATGGGATATTAATTAACCACCAGTCATTTTTACCCTTTCCAGATATACCTGTGATAAACCCGTAGACTCATCATACAATCTTGGACAAAATTGTTGTTGCACTTTCCCCCCTGTACCTTAATTCAATGTTGCTTGATATGAAAGTGTCCCAGCATGGGAGGGGTATACAATAGTCAAACAAGAGACTTGATGCTGTTCAGTGTGATTATATTGTATATTGACCTTATGACCTGTTACACTTGGTAACCCAGTCGTTGATACAGATTCATGTATAAACATGAGAATACTACATCCCTCCTAAACCTGAATGAAACTCATCATATGTACATGACACTGAACTTTTGATGCAATTAATGATGTGATCAACTGGATGGGCTATTGGTAGTATATACCAATCTTTACTCAAGCGACTAGACAAAGTTCAAAGATACATTCCATTCACTTCTACAAACTGGAAGGGACCAGTTTCATGATCATAAATTCAAAGGGTTTATATCCAGGTTAAGAATACAATTTGAAATTCAAAAGTTTATATTTTAAAATAAGTACTTGAGAGTTCAAAGTTGTTCTCTGTATGTCTGATAAGGAGATCAAATGCTCAGTCAAACTGGGAAGAAGGTTGAAAACGTAAACATTGTTCATTTCATTGATAAGCAGCACATTCTGATACAATGGTTGTGTGGAATCAAAAGTAGACGATAGTTGAATAAACTTGTTTGTAATACCAGAAAAGTGGAGCAAAAGTGCTCATTTTTGTTTGTCATTTGTAATGTTAAAAGCGATAAACATGATCTCGAGGCGTTTGAGATATTTTTCCCAAAGAACACCAGTGTTCCCCTCTTGAAGCTTAAAACTTGGGAAGTTTGGGAGGATGGTGATCGCATTCATGCTGGTAGACATCATGACCACGGCCTATGTGTTATTCCATATCAAATATGTGTGTTAGGATGCAGCATGATAAATACAGTCAAGGATCATGACGAAAAACATGATTTTTTCAAAAATGTATTGAATGTAAAAAATCATGCACAAACTCATTAAATGGTTATGGTTCGTTTCACGATTAAGATTTGATGGATTGATATGGAAGTGATCCCAATCATCGCAACAAGAGACTCGATGCTATTTAGTTGTGATTATATTGACCTCACGACCTGTTACAATTGGTAACCCAGTCGTTGATACAGATTTATGGATAAACAAGAGAATGCTACAATGGGGAGGGGGAAGGGAGGAGGGTTAAGAGTGTGAGGTAGGGGAGGAGGATACTGGCAGTGTCAATGAAATCATAACAATGTCCTTAAGTTAAAAAATAATAATTATGAATGAAAGAATAGGGATTGAAGAAGCAATAGAAAAATTTCCATCATTTATGATTTTTAAATGTGGTATAATTTACAATAGAAGATTAGGTTCATGAAAAGCATCATATATATTTTAACGAAGTGTTTCAACAAGTTTTGTCCAAGATTATCTGAGAAAATCACAGCATATTCTTGAAGAAAATTCCGCTTTTGGAATAGCCAACATACAATACAGCAGTATCGGAAATCTATGATGAAAATCTGTCAATTTCTCTTCAAATTGGATAATTTTGCATCACATTGGTCAGGTGTACAGTGTTAATTAAAAAAGAATGTAAGGGGGAAGGGAGCGTGATTGGTAAATATACATTGAAGTATGATAGGGACACAGAAACCGGGAAGGGGGAGGGGGAGGAGGGTGCAGCCCACCAACCGAAAAACATACCCGCAGTATGACAGATTATTTGGTCACTGCAGCATGAAATTATACAATTTTGATACCCGCAGTGTGAGTATTCAACGAAAATATTGTAAAAATGGACCAGCAGTACAAAATTAACACAGAAAAATCTCATTTTTTGGGATCTGCACTACGAAAATGTTGAAAAAAAGACAATTTTCTTTACAAAAAAATATATATATATTTATTTTTTCTAGTAAAAATGTTTTTATTAATTTTTTATAGTATAAAAAGACACCTGCACTACGAAAATGGAGCAAAAAAGGCACCTGCACATAAATATATACCTCACATATGAAAGTGCCCCCTCCCCCCCTGCCTGGGCACAAAAAGCATCGTAGATAATATGAATGTCAAAAAAAACCCCAAGAAGGCGCAGCTCCCAAGAGGGCACAGCCCCAACAGCTAGGGTGCAGCCCCAAGAGGGTGGAGTTAATTTGAAGCGATTCTATTGTGAATGAATTGATTATGCGACTTTGATTTGTATACATTTTTTAGATATTGGATTTATTAGAAAATGCGTTTGAATCTTGTCAATTACATTACGGTCAATATTCCATTTTATTTACTCGATTTGTATTTATTGTTTTCATGCATATGCTTAGATTAACAAACAGTTTTTTATCGTCATTTAATTTTCTTGCATTTATTTAATTCAATCCTAGAAAAGAGCACAAATTCGCAGTATTTGCAGAGTTGGTGTGGCAAAAGTCAGGAAAATGGTATTGGTGGGTCTTGCGGCACCATCTCTCTTGAGGACGAGACGACGTGCCTCAGTGACATGTTGGCTGACAAGTTCCTCAACGAGGTCTTCATTGGTCAAGTATGCGAGATCTCTGGTTCTGATAACGCCTTTGCTGGAGTTCAGGGAACGGTGGGGAGTGACTGTTACGTCAATACCAGTATTAGCTAAGGTTTTGGTGGTGAGGAGGGTGGTGGCTTGAGTGTCCCTGGTGCAGTGCACCAGCAGATCACCGGATTTGAGGGTAGAAACCTTGGGGAGGGTACCGATAAGGCCATGAAGGGTCTCGTGTATGAGGAAGGGGGAAACTCTCTTGAAGCTGTCTGGTTTGTTGGTGGCCTGAATGATACAAAATTTTAGGGACTGGGGCTAAGAAATGGTCAATGGAGGTAGCAGGTAGGTCGAGGGGAGAGATAGTCAAGGTCAGGGCAGAAGCGTTTGGTCATGTTGGTAAAAAATACCAAGAGCCAGGAGACCTGAGGCAACTAAAAAAAAAAAAAAATCACAGAACTACTATACGAGAACCACTGTTCAAGGCTGTGAAGGCTTGGTCACAATGGGAGGAAAAAATAAATGGAACGATCTTACCAAAAGCAGACACCCATCTACAAAGAGAAAATCCCAGAAAATGAAGGTGCAAAAGTTTAGGTGGAAAAGTGCCTGGTAGAGTTAGAGTTATAATTAGAATGAAAAGTTTGAGAGAACAGAAAGGAAGTCACGTTGCTCTCAACACGTCTTAAGAAATAATTACTGTACTGCTGTACTATTGTTTACGGTGTTTACATCATTTAGCATTTTCACGTTAAGCCACGCCAACTATGCATATTAATGACACCTGTTAATAACATAAGCATGTACACAATAAACAACAAAATTATCATGACCAATATGATGCAAAACGGATATACAGTAGTTGCTCATTTATCACTTTTTCAAAATGTTCACTTCAAGCCCCGCCCACTTATCAATATGCATGAAATCACCACCATAAACATTAGGCCATATCTGCAGACCATGGGCTACCTGTGTACCACACATGATGTGAATCCAGTTCATGGGCTATCTGTGTACCATATAATACATTACTCCAGTTTACTGTTCTTGAAATACCATGTTTACAAGCTCTTTTCAGCAAAGCCCTGCCCACTATGTATACTAATGAAATTCAACAATTTTTACATCATGAACATGTACACACGAGCTAACATCATCATTATACCAAACATGAAACAAAACAGACATGTGGTTGTTAAAAAATGAACATTTCAAGATTTTCACTTTAAGCCCCGCCTACTCATTAATATGCATGACATCATCATCAAAAACAATAGGGCACATCTACAGACCATGCATTAGTTGTTCTGCTCCTTAAAGTTTTACAGTCAGACCCGACCTGATAAATAAGCAGATCAGGTCAGACTTTTCCTCTTTAATTTCTTCATTCTAAAAACCACAATTAGGATCAAATTTCCCTTATCAATGGCTTCATTGTATTTGTTCCCCTGTTGGTCCTTGTATTTGTTCCCCTGTTGGTCCTGAGTTGTTCCCCTGTTGGTCCTACAGTTCTTATTGTGTGGTTGAGTGGTTATTTTAATCAAGATAAGTGACCTACAGTGCTAGAGAGAACGAATGTGTCATGCATTCCCACGCAAGACATGGTTCACGCCGTCCATGCAGTATAACCGCGATCGGATTAATTATTGTTAAGAATGCAGGGAAATCACGATCAATAAACCAGCTTAAGTTGTCCACTTTAAGTACAGTTTATCCGTGGTTACGAACCAGAAAAATCCGTCTAATGTTTCGCGGGGACGATGAGATCAATTCTTTTGTAATTGCGTTTAATCCCCAAGGTTTGCTGTGGCTCCACGCACACAAAAGAATTACGAGGATGTTTAAACGGGATTAAAGATCTAGGCCCTTTGTCAGTTCCGAAATCTCAATAGGTTTAAGACTCAGTGTCGTAGACCACTAGCCCGTATTGTGTGTGAACTTTATTTCTTTTGCATATCTACAAGCAATCAATATCTTTTTCCACAGGTTCATGAGTCCATGATAAACAAAGAAAAAGAGAGGAAAAATATTGCCTCAAGTGTTTTTTTCAATTGAAAAATAAAGAAGAAAAAAACAAACATTCGCTACGCTTTTTTTTTTTTATACCATTACCAGCTCATCATTTACAATCAAGCATGTGCTGAATGTAAATAAATAAGAAATCCCCACAGAAATCATTATTAATTCAAATTTACCCACTCAATGCCTTCCAAATCCTCATATATTTGACTTCTTTTAATGTGTATTCCATTTTAACATCACTTTAAAATCAGGCTTAAAAAATTAAAAGAGATATTGTAGTACCTGTAGACTTTCCATTTCCCTGCTCTGTCGCAACGTAACTGTAGGCCTACTATACATGTACATAATCTAACAACCAGGTTCCAAAACCCAGGTCCATAGCTATCCAAAATCCATGTTAAAACAATGTGTGTATTAATCGTTTGACATGTTGGGCATGGCAAAATTTTCCATCTCCCCCGGGCCTGTAAACGCGCATGTTCAGACTCCTTGGTCACACCCATTTTCCTTTTATGGTCACATTCACTCTTGTTGAGACCAAAACTTTTCTTGTAGTACGATAACCTTGGGCAACTTATCACAATGTATCGTTGGGCGTTGATATAAATAAGTCCCTCAATGTTCCGAAAATATCCCTGTATACCGACCCCTTTCCTTACAATTTATTTTGAATGTTTCTGCAAAAAGGATAAAAATATATATATAATTACCAACTTTTTTTTGCTCTAGACTTTTAATAAAATTTATGCTTAATGTATCGTCGTTTTTGACTCGGGGACTTAAAAGACAACTGGCACTAAACACGATTCCTTATAACCACGCCGTAACTTTGTCTTACGATGGAATAATATTATTTTCTTGCACGCGCAACAAGCCTTCGGCGATAATTATTTCCAGATGTTTAGGAAATGCCCAGGGCACAGTACAGCACAGGTCACTTGCTTATACTCCCTGCTTCTACTAAACGTGAATGCTTACCATGGAAATTGAAGCTGGATGTAAGCGGTGTGCCTAGATTCTAGAAAATGTGACGATCTCGTAAGATTGACCTATTTTTTAAAAGAATTTCTACTAAAGCAGGGCCGACAATGGGCTCAACAATACTTTTGAAGGGGACCAGTAATGGCGCACGGGCGTAAGTGTGTGTTTGTGTGGGAAGGGGGGGGGTAAGCATTTCCGAATATTTCTCATCAGTGTTACTTGTCCCTCAATCAACAGGTTTTCCCCTCAATGATAAGACCAAAAGAGGGGGAATTTCGCCAAAAGAGGGGGAATTTCGCCAAAAGAGGGTGTAACACATTTTGGTAGAGAGTGGGTCAAGTTGTGAGTGCAGACTAGTCAAGGTGCTGAAGAAGGATGATCAACCCGTCAAATAAACGATCACATTTATTTCCACCAAATTTTGTGTGTGTGTGTGGGAGGAGGGGGTATGGGTCTGCCCAGTGTTTTATTGCTAACTTCTCGACATTTGGAAATAGTTTGAAAATTTAATTTTTCATGAGATGGTATTATCAAATTGCTCGTCACATGCTTGTAACCTCAACAATTGATCCAGAACGGCTACCATTACCAATTGAGTAGCACGTTACATTTTATACAAAAAGGCTTATAACTTTTGTTACAAGAACATTTCTTTTAATACTCAGATGTCACTATTAATTCATTTTAATTTCCCACCATGTCGTACGGTCAAATTTACCATCCCCCTAGGCCTCTTAAAACTACTACAATCCGGACCAGTTGTCATCTCCTTCCCAGGGACTTGTAATTCAATACTCAAAATGTGGAATTTCCAGATCCAGCAGGTTACTCCCAACAATTGTGAGCATAAAACTTTTTGTAGTGGGACTACTACATGGAAAACACTGGGCTGTGCGCACCATTTTAAGGTTATGATATAAACTGTACTTTTTCTGTCAAAAATAACTTAACATGAAATTAATAACTTTATCAGAACACCGGGATTTAATGTTTGCTTATTATATTATCCTCAACTGATAATTAAAACAACTATGGATACAATTGCATTTAGTTTTCAGTTATTTGCAACCTGGTTAATTTATAGCTCAGCCCGCAGGAGCGAGAGCCGGTACTACTTTTCCGTTTGTCTTTGCAATTAAAACATCAGTGCCCGATATTCCGAAGGGGATCCCTAGTGCGAATTTTGTGTAGACCAGTAGCATATTTTATAGCTATTTGATATTTTGATATATTATTTGCAATATACTTTTAACTCAATTCAAAGAAATCGATTTCTTATTTACCTCTTCTTCATATTTTTTTTTAAATTTTAATTACTCTTCTGCAGTAGTCATATTTTGATTGCTTTTTACGATGGTTTTTGCATTCAAATTTGTTTTGAAGTCATTTGTAAATGACATTGAACTGCATATAGGTCTACATAATTAAATCGGGAGGGAGTGGATACAGAGATGGTGTAATAAGATGGGGTGGGGGGGGGGGTCACATGCTCAAGTTGTTTTCATTAAACATGATTATTTACGCTTCAAGAAACGTGTTAGTAGGGAACCCTAAAACAATAATTCAACTAAACATATTTGTTAAATGATGTTATTTTACGGCGGACAAAACCAGTTACATGCAAATAAATGGAAGTTTAAAATAAGCTGTCATTTCAGAATGACAACTTGTTGGGAAAATCCAGTAATTCATAAAGTGCAAATGGAAGAAAGAAATACATACATAAAATAAAACTTGCAGAGGTTTTTGTATTTATTTATTTCTCTTGACCTATTAGTAAAAGCAGTAAGAAGTGTTAGTACTTTTTTTTGTTTTTTGTATTTCCATCACATACGTGCAATAAGTGGGCAAGAAAAATATGTATTCTTAAAAGATCATGCTTATTGAAAACAAAACAAAAACGTTATGAATTTGACCAAACTATATTCATCTTGAAACGTACCTGCGGAAAACAAAAAAAGAATATTGGGATATGAATTAAGGGTTAATTATGATGTTATACTGACAACCATAATCAAAAAATTGCCATTTGTGAACAGAAGTCTCGATGAGTAGCACTACGCTATTGACTATTGTGTATTACTGCAGGCTTACGTTGTTGTCAGTGAAACTGGTTGGAAGGATTAGGTAACCACAACATAACTGTCTAGTTATGTGGTTAACCCTTACTCTCCCAGCGTAACGGTGACCGTGACGCTTACGATCCCTTTTCCAAAAAAACATTTGAGTACCTTCACCCAAAATCCTATAGAGCTGCAAATAAGTTCATTTAAACCAGATTTAATAGATCTGTCATAATATGGTTATTTTGTTGGGGGGTTAGATTAAACATTTTTGAGTAAAATCGTTACAAAAAAGTCATTTTTTTAAAAAACGTTTAAAAAAAAAAGAAAGAAGATTACAACGAATGTCATACATGAATATTTTTTCAATTTTCTTTTTCAGGTAAAGTATGAAGATAGTTTGAATTGTTGGTTGCTACACGATTTTTACTTGTACTTGGTCAATGTTTGTGTTTTTTTTTAAAGAAAATATGCCAAAATTTGTGATTTTGGGGCATTTTTGACCTTTTTTTATCAAAAAAATCATAAAAACCGGCCCAAATATTGTATTAGAATTTTTTAAATCTCTACGGGTAGAGGAGAAATAGATCGTTCAGACGAACTATTACAATAACAGATGCACCCCCTCGACTTGCCTAAAAGGTCTCTGATGATGACGTCAATTCGCGTCTTTTTTTTTTCTTTTCTTCGCACATTCGATACAACAAAATGGCGAGATACAACGTCGAACGTGCCTTCCGACTCTTATATTTTCTTCAGAAAAATGATGATTCAGAGGGGTCGGAAGGTACTTCCGATGAAGAAGATGTACCAGAACTCGACCAGATTGAGAAAGAGGAGAATATAGAGCCTGCTGAGATGGATAGCGATCTGTTCCAAATTACGGAGTTGGTGAGTGTTTTCTTCCAAAAATAGCGAAAGTACTACATTGTAAATGTGTAGTAATAAAATAAGGCTTATAGAATTCTAATGATAAATTAGCGGGGATTTTTTGCTTGTTACGATAAACAAGTAAAAGGGACACTAAAATCACATACAAAAAAAGGATTTAGGTCCTTTCTATAATAGCGCGGATGAAACAAATGAAAGCTGAACCCCAATAATAACATTTCTAAATGGACTGAAATATATGTATTTCCCAATGGCAAAATTGTAAATTTAGGCCTACTGAAATATGTGTATTCCCAATTTCACAAAATCCAAGCTCCATTATTTCAGGAGCCGAAATCACAATTTTATGGGGGAAAGTGGAGTAGGGGTCCCATGTTAGGGCAAAATACACATGTTGGGGGTGCCCCAGGCCCATTTAGAGGAACATGCTTGTATATAGGCCTAGTACCGGTACATCATTTTGATGCCCCATTTTTTGGGACCATGATCCTTTTCCCCTCCCCAGGCTATGCCACTGTTGTGGTGATGACTAGATCGATAGAACAAACATTTTGGACCCCTGTATGTACCCCCGGGCTTCCCGGCTGTAAAATTCTGTCCCCACGGTTACCACAATAACATGTTATGCGATAACATGTTATGCGTATGCTTGAAGAGGACGAGCCACCCGCTACTGGAAACCACAATAACATGTTATGCGATAACATGTTATGCGTATGCTTGAAGAGGACGAGCCGCCCGCTACTGGAAACCACAATAACATGTTATGCGATAACATGTTATGTGTATGCTTGAATAGGACGAGCCGCCCCCTACTCCCCAACCCAAGAGGAAGAGGGACAGACCGTTGAAGATGAGCCCAGGCCCCTCTTTAGGCCTTCCGCTGCAGTCTCGCCCATCACCACTCAAAGAAAATCCGACTGCAGCGGAAAAAGCTGCCTTCAAAACCAGGGAGGAAGAGCGGAACGCTCGGCTGCAGGAGATACAACGGTCGAAGGTCATCCCTGCAGCTGATAAAGACTATCATCTGTGGGAAGTACTGGTGGAGAGTGACCGGGATCGACACGAGGTCTTCGGTAACTGGTTATGGGAAGACCAAACTAAAGTAAGTTGAATGAATATAGTTGCAATTTTTATTTATTTTTTATTCTATTTGCAGCAACAAGGTATAGCAGAAGACTTTACAAATTTGGACCTTTTCGGCAAACATTTCTTATGAATTCCATGTGGAATGAACAGATGTAAGTGTCTAATAGATAATCAGTATAGTCTATCAACATAAAAGTAGCTGTGAAGCTTGTAATGACTGAACTTGGGTCAGAAATAAACAAAAAACAGTTTCGTGCATAATAAATGAGGTAAATGACCTAATTTGCATATCATTTGCATAATTTCTTATTTCATTTTTTGCAAATGATGATGTAAACATCTTGTTTTTCTGCATTCTATTAGTTTTGGACATCATAGAAGGGGAAAATGCATTTTTTTGGAAAATTTAGTGTCATACACTATTAGATAGATTATTCACGGAATCGGGGGATAATTTTTAGGTCAAAATGTACCAAATCTTTCATATTTGCATCATTTTTTTTCTTCTGATTCTAAAAATCCATGAATAGTATCAAATGAAAGGTCTTTCCAAGGACGATTCAGAAATTCTATCCATATTTTTTTGCTATTTAACCACAAGGCACAAGTGTGTCATAAAGATAGAATGTTTGGAGACCTAATATGCTAATTCAATGACCTAATTTGCATATTTGAGTTCGGAAATATGCACATTTTTGGAAAGTTCAACATGTTAGCTTTCATAAAAGTCGAACTCGTTTTGGTACAAATGGAACAGAAAGTGCTGAAAAAATCCTCTTTCCCAAAATTTCAGAAATAGCTTATTCTATTTTTGGAACCTTGGGAGAGTAAGGGTTAACACTCTCTTGACCAGCAAACTAGCTTAACAGACTTTATTGATAAAAGGGATTTTTTTCTACCACACAATAGGGAATGCAGGAATCGACTTAACATTACCACCTAATCCTGTCAAATGCATTCCAAGGTAATGTAAATGACACATTCATTCCCGCTAGCACTGTATGGTTATGATTATGTGGTTATGATTTGCTGGAACAAATTTTGAAGGAGATGGACAAGTCATGTGGGCTATCTGTGTACCACATGTGACATCCAGTTTACTGTTCTTGAAATACTGTGTTTACAAGCTCTTTTCAGCAAAATTATATTAGGCCCCGCCCACTACACATATTAATGAAATTCAACATTTTTACATCATGAACATGTACACACCAGCTAACATCATAATTATGGAACAAAACAGACATGTGGTTGTTAAAAAATGAACATTGCAAGATTTTCACTTTAAGCCCCACCTACTCATTAATATGCATAATATCATCATCAAAAATAATATTGCATATCTACAGACCATGGGCTATCTGTATACTGCATGTGACATGAATCCAGTTTACCATTCCTGAGATACCGTTTTTACAAGCTCTTTTCAGCAAATCATATTGAGCTTTGCCCACTATGCATATTAATGAAATTCAGCGTTTTTACGTCATGAACATGTACACACCAGCTAACATCATAAACAGATTCTTAAAATATGAATATTTCAAGATTTTTACATTAAGACCTGCCTACTCATTAATATGCATAAAATCACCATCACAAACAATATTACACATCTACAGACCATAGGCTATCTGCGTACCACATATGACATGAATCCAGTGTACCGTTCTTAAGATATCTCTTCTACGAGCTGGCCGTCACATACACTCACACACACCCACCCATAAACCCACCCTTACATACATAAACCCACACACACACACAAGGTTCCTGATGCTATTGCATCGCAACCAAAAAGGACCATTATGATAGAGGTTAAGTAAACATAGATGACATACCTGTTAACACAAAGTCCCCAGCCCCTTCTCAATAACTTTATTCACAATTTCAAAAGGATTATACCATCATATTTGTGTACTGCCATCTAAACGTCTTAGGCATGAAAGGGTAAAGCAAATGTGTTGCTGTGATCAGTGGTGCAGGTAGGATTTCCATATTGGGGTAGGGGTGGGATAAGAGTTGGGAGCAAGTATTTGAAGTGAACTTACAAGATGTAGTAACATGTTGAACAAAGTGATCTAATGGGTGGTATCCATAGGCTTGCTTTAGTGTTTGGGTCCCTGGTCGGGGTTGCAGGTAAAGCACGAAAATAAACAAAATTGCCCCCAAAATGAAGGATATCTATTGAAAAAGTGATGAAAATTGTCCGAAAATGAATGAAATGTCTAAAAATTTGAAGTAAAATGCCCGAAAATTAACTAGCCTTCCAGAAAATCGATTAACAGCATTTTTAAAACTATTTCAGAAAAAGAAAGTAAATTTCCCAGAAAATTAAAGGAGATTTCCCACAAATTGAAGGATATTTTTCAATTAACAGCAATGTTTGATGGAAACTTAATTGATGAGTGCAATTTCACCGCTTGTAAGCGGGAATTTTTTTTTATTAGAGTTCTTGTCCCCGTGAGAAGTGACCCTTCCTTCACCTCTGCGTTTGGCATGTCACTTGCCAATTTGACTTAAAAAGACAGTGCAATTGGGATGTCGAGGCTGCGGAGGTAGCCCCTCCCTAAAAATTAAAAAAGTCCAAGTTTTGGTGATCAAGGGTATCCAAGTAAAGGAAATTGTGGGCAAAAGCATCCCCATTTTTCCAAATTGTACCTTCTCTACATAAGCAGTGAGGTACCATGAGCGCCATTTACTGTATCCAATTATTTACTGACCAGGCATAAAATACCAACAGATTAATCAACAAGCAAGCCACTTGGCAGATTGATCAAAGTAACACCCTCGACTACAGTAGGTTTGCCCCTGGCTATGCAATCTCCATCAACATATTAATAACAGTTGCTACCTGCCTGCTGTGGTTATGGCACTTGTCAAAATAAGATTTTATTACATGATTATTGAATCTTTGCACTTGACTCAACCGACACTACTGCATCACACGCAGATGAATGCGCAACTGTACCAATCTCAACCGACAGATTAAAATATTGGGAGGGGGGATTTCCCCCTCATCCCATGTCACTGCCTGTGATATCAAACATGAAAAATTTGGGTGTGAATAATGTCCTGGTTGAGAATTCTAGATACACAGTTCAAATGATACTGACCTTGACAATTTTCTCCAGTCCAGCCACTTTCACATCCTCCACTACAAACACCAGTGTATATGTTGCATGTTCCTTGGCAATTACACTGCTGCTTACAGCCAGCACCATATGAACCTGCAGTGCATGCTGGGTGATTCATTTGGTGGGAAAACAAATAAGAAAGAAGAAAAGCAATCAAAACCATGCAATTTCAAAGCCATGAGAAGTTAAAAACATTATTGCATACAATCTTGATCCATTTGTCAGTTTAGATCTTAATACAGCTTCATTACAGACAGGGCACTCATATGTCAATTTTCATATACATGCTTCACTTGATAATCATGGAAGGGAACTGTGCAAAGACATTGTTGATTGAAATCAAACTTGAATGAGACACATCATAGAGTTTCAGCAACATAATCTGCAAACATCCTGGACACTGAATGAGACTGATTGTAGAAAAAACAAGGGCACAAAAGAAATGAAATCAGAATCTGAATTACTTTCTCCTTGTGTTTTTATAGAATATCAACTTTCTGACATCCATAATACAAATACGTTTATGTATACCCTGATCCTTCAACCAAATTCACTGGCTACAGCACTGATGTGTTACAGGTTGACACGCGTTCGTTGCTTACTGTAACCAGAAATCACAAAATGATACAAATTCCCTCACTGCTAATAACACACAACTTCAACACTCCCACATGACATCCCACCCTGTTTCACATATGACATCTAATCCTACAACCCACTCTACCTACAGAAAATCATATACAAACTCCAGATGCCATTGCACCACATGATCCATCACACATGCAATCAAGATGGCATCCCACACTGTGCCATGATACCCTGCCCCACATACTATATACCACATTGCCCCACATGCCATCCCACCATGTATTATATTTTATTATATATTAAATATTCCAGTACAAATTTTAAAACATTTGTAAAAAGGAAAAAGTACATATGCATATACATATTAAAACACGTAGCAGAAATTAAAAGAATAATAAATAATTAAGGAAAAAATTAAAGATAAAAGGTTTAAAACAGTAATTCTAACTCTCCTGTCCGTAAGTAAATTGCCACATGGTGAAATTTTGTAGACGTTTATTCTGTATTTGGGCAATATGTTAGGGTTTCGAGGGTTTCTGTTTGAAGGTGCTAGATGACTTTGTAATGTATTGTGTAAAGGATGGTTTTGTTCTTTGTTGATTTTGTCACCATTGCAATGAATTCAGATTTTGTCCTGTCATTTAAAATATCAATAAGCATGGGGTAATGTAAGTTTAGAATCTTTGAAGTATACTTTATCAAGTTTCTGGAAATTTGCTTCATGTCCTAAATCCATTTTAGGGAAATTAATCATGTTATTCCCCCTCCCCCTCTCTTTAAAAATAGTTTTACTGTGATAAAAGACTTAAATTTTTGTAGGTAATTTGCCATTTTAGGACAAAAATTCAATCTGGCCCCCGATGTGCAATATTTTCATACGCCACTGCAATATATACATTGTTTGGGCGGGGGAGATTTTAACGAGGGAGGGAGGATAGATAGATGAAATTAAAGTTTGAAACTTTGATTTCCCCCTCCTAAAATTAAAGAAAATTGTCCGAAAAAGAAAAAGGAAGTTTATGGGAACAAAAGAATGTAAATATTTCTTTGTGGGGTATAATTACAAAAATATTAATAAAATTAAAATAGAATTAAAGTCTATTTATACGTTTGATACTTGCAGTTTAATAGGCCCCTACCTATCGAAAACCTAAAGGATACTTGAGTATTGTGATGGGGTAGTTTCATCACACCCTTATAGGCCTGGTATTAGTATTGTACCACACCTTGCAACTGCCAACTCTTGTTCAAAACAGCTTTCGTTCAAAACGGATTACAGAGCTTTTACAAAACTTAGAGAAAATCAGAGCATGTATACATCCAGGCTGAGTTTTATGATGTAAATTCAAAAGTTCTTGTCAAGATCACACATTTTTAGCTGATTTATGAACAGAATAAGATATTCCACTTAAAATTCCATATCTGATTCAATTCATTTTGTTCCAAATCTTGTTTCCTTATACCATGTTATTGCATATAACTAAGAGCCTAGTGTTATGTAATACTAATGGGCTTATAATATTTATACTAGGCTAGGCCTATGTGTATTATCAGATTGGGCACTTCCACAAAATATGTGCACGTGTGGGTCAATGATGAATAGGATTGGGATTCGGAGCGCGGGGGGTAGGGGGAGGGTTGGTCAGTGATTTGGGATTCTCGAGGTCGGACATCAGGGAATGTTGTGGTGCATGGTGACGCAACAATGCTTTTTTGACGATCTTAAACTTCAGTCAAAAGGAAAACAAACAGTCAGTTATCATTGCAGTCAACGGAAAAAAAAACATTTTTTTTTTCATTTTTAAACAAATGCTGGACAGAATTGATTTTTTCAAATATGATGTGTATAAGATAATAGTTTCCAACATATATTAGTATCATTAATTTTTGCTGACTGGCTGAGGTGACACAAGTATTCATAAAAATTATCCTATTGACTAGCTGTACCCTTACAAAAAAAACCTGTCAAATGATCCAATTTCATGCATGAAAACCCAGGATAATCCCTGGTATTTGCTCTATTTGACTCTCACTCATTCCACAGAAAACACTGATTGACACTCTTTTACACACAAAACATGGAAAGTACACTTCACAGGTTTTCCTGTGTCCAATAGGACAATGCATGTCATACAGGAAACAAGAGAAAACCTGTGTCATAAACACGTGACAAAACATGATTTCACACGAAACAGCTTTTGTTTAGCCACTGGGCTATTCTTGAAGAAATACTGCCACCAATTTAATATCATCAAAAAAGATAACTTTTTTTATGAGTCTTTGTTAAAATACTGAAAGTGGCAAGTCAGGCAGGTGAGCCAACTTTGATTCATCATGGTGGTCATTATGACCAAAATGCTTGCAGATGTTCATTGTAACCTAAGTTTCATTACTTGAAGTATATTATACACATTTAGCTTTCCATGCCAAGACATATGTGTGTGTGTGTGGGGGGGGGGGGTAGGGGGAGGGGGACAACCAGAGTCATGTCTAGCTTTTTATTTCCTTTGGGGGGATTAAACCCATTAAAAATATACATCTACTATAAATTTCACCTCCCTAAATTGGTCCAAAATTAATGGTCCCTGAAGTTTGGATTGCAGTCCAAACTTAAAGACTATTGTCCCTAAATTGTACAATTTGTTCCAAACAAACTTGAAGATTTTTGGTCCAAAATTGAAAATTTATTTCTCTAAATTAAAACTTTTCCCCTAAATCATTTGTAAAGTTTGTGACTTGACATTTTGTTCAGAATGGAATTTTTTTGGTCCAAAGTATTTTTGGCTCTTAATTTAAGTTTTTTGGCCTTAAATTGAAAATCTTATTCCACAAATTGAGAATTTTTCGAGTTAGTTCAAAACTGAAAATTATTCGCTCAGAATTGAAGCTTTGTGGCTCAAAATTGATGCTTTTTGGTCCAAAATTAAGGATTTTTGATACAAGCTGGAAGAGTTTTGTTTAGATAATTTAGTTAAAATAAATAAATAATATCAATATCTCTGTCAGTCCGTTCTCCATGAGTCACTTCATATGTAGGACTTTTAAATTTGTGACTTTGACAAATTTTGGGGGTGGGGTAGGGGGATGATTTTTCACTTCTGGAGAATAATTAAGCACCCAACATCCCTCCTTAGAAACGTCACTGGGGCAAACAGTAATTACTGGAAAGTGGAAATTTGCTAGGGGCAAAGTCATCACCAAATTGGGTTTATTTTAAAATGTCATCTGCAAATTTGGGTGATTGATGATTTTAAGACATTTTTATTCAAATTGTTCAGTTTAATGCCCCAATATATGTACAGTATAACATATTGTTCTGGTATATCCCACTTAAATTTTTTATATCTCATAGTGAAGAAAATTCATATTTGTTTCTGAAATTTTAAGAAATATCTTGATAATTTGCTAACTCTAACCTGCTAAATAGGCCTAACTTAAAGATTCAATTTTTGGAAATATTCTGTTAGGATTACCAAAACAATTCAACATACTAATTTTTCTGTTGTGCAAATTTTCTGAATTTTTGGAAATTCTTGACCAGGCCCCTTCCCTTCCTTTTAGATATGCCACTAGAATCAAATAAAGATATAAAATACATATCTTTAAGACACCATGTAAACCAGTAACTTTCTCTACTTGTTCAGTAATAAAAGTAATAAATTTAAGGAAAGTTAAGCTTCAAAATTTAGTATAACACAATTTTCCTAGAAAATAGATATGAATTTAAAACAAATATTTCTGCCAACCACGCAGTGAATTTATTTAACTTTGATAGGATTAAGACACGCATTGACACTTTTTCAGAGAATTCTTTCATTGTTCTGACACAGGTTTTTACATGTATTCCATGTGTGTTGGCACAGCTTTTTGGCTTAAAAGTTTATAAGGTAATAATTAGGTATTTTCATTCAAAAACATAAATATGTATTTTTTAAAAGATATAATATGAGGAAAGACAAGCTTTCAAAATTTGGTATTACACAATTATTCCTAGGAAATAGATATGAACTTAAAACAGATATTTATGCCAACCACTTGACCCTGCATCTGAATTGATTTAAGTTTGATAGGATTAAGACACACTTTGACACTCTTTTTCACAGAACTCTTTCATTGTTCTGACACAGGTTTTCAGGGTTTTACACGTATTTCCATGAGTTGGCACAGATTTTTGGCTTAAAAGTTGTTGTGGTCTCTGACATTGGAGAGGTGTGAAGTGTTTTTTGTTTGTTTTTTTTATAAAGAAAGCAGGATTACACTAATCTCTTTCAAACACAATAGTGTTACCCTGTTAGTGAATCAGGCAGTGGCTTAGCTAGACTTTTTTGAAGGGGAGGGGGAACCATAAACAATCCCAATCCAAGCTAACCTCCTCCCCCTACAAACAGAAGAAATAAAATTTTAAGGGAATTGTCAGAAGTTTTGAGGAAATACTTTTTAAATTTTAAATTTTGAGGAAAACATCTTTGGTTATTTTGAGGGAAAAATAAGAAATTTTTAGGAAAAATTCAGATATTTTGACGAAAACCTGAAAGTTTTTGGTAAAATGTCGCATAATTTTTAGGAAAGATACTTCAAAAATTTTAAAGAAAAATTTAGATATTTTGAAGAAACCTTTGAAAATTTTGAGGAAAGATTATGATATTTTGAGGACAAACTTCTGAAAGTTTAAGAAATAACTTGATAATTTGCTAACTCTAACCTGCTAAATAGGCCTTAACTAAAAGATTCGGTTTTCGGAAATATTCTATACATTTTTCTCAAGATGGCTTTCATCAGGATTACCAAAACAATTCAACATACTGAATTTTCTGGATTTTTGGAAATTCCTGACCAGGCCCCCTCCCTTCCTTTTAGATATGCCACTGGAATCAGATAAAGATATAAAATATAACTTTAAGAGACCATGTAAACCAGTAACTTTCTCTAATTGTTCAGTATTAAAAGAAATAATTTGAGGAAAGTCAAGTTTTCAAATTTAGTCAATTTTTTAATTTTGACGATTTTGTCTTATAGGAGCAGATATTTGCATCTACCGAAGAGTAATTTGAGAAAAGAAATTTGATAAATAATTTGGTATCAAACTGTGCTTTTGCATTTACACCATTCTTTTTTTGAACGTTCTAGTCTAGATCTAGTCAAAAATATATGCTTGAAAATAGCCTAAAGATAAAACAGTTAGAATCACCCTGTGATGAATAAGGCATGCCCATTGTAAAAAATTAAAAAAACTGTTTAATGATTAATTGTAATAATTTTGTCACACGTAAAATGATCCTTCTCTTCCCTACCACATAATCATATTGCTGGTAATCAATTAGAGGATATCATATCTGTCCTGCAGTATTCATGTTGTTACCACCCTCACAAAGTGACACACTTTCTTTGATTCTGCCAACTAAAGTACTATACCCATACCCTCATAAATGTTGTATTGATCCAGCGTAACAATGTAAGGTACGTGTAAATTGTATTGCTTCTCCAAAAGCAACTGCGAAGGTCTGGGGGAAGCTAGATTTAATTGTCTCAAAAAGTGTTTTGAAAGTTATACAAAAATTATGCTTTTCATACTAAAATTTCGAGATTATTTTTAAAATCCTTTATGAACAGCCAAAGGAAGTTTCATGACATAGAGTCATGGAAATAGTCTCAAGTTAAAATCACAAGTATGCTGTGATAAAGTATAGTTTTATCATGACCAATAAAACCAATTAACATAATAAAATGTATTTGTCCCTCTTGAAATTTTCCCAGGCAGCCCTCTTACAAAAAAACATGTATTGCCGGTTTTTAATGAGAGGACATTCTAATTTTCCTGCATTATATTTGTTTTTAAGAAATAGATTTAGGTACTACATGTATAAAACATCATGTCCTTGCATAAGTTATCATGTTCCTCCAGAGGCAAAACTTTTTCCTTACAGTTTCGCAAGTTTGATATTATTGGATGAACACAAAATTAAGCGTATACAACTCAAGTCGTAAAACAATTAAACAAGGAAAGTGACACTTAAACTGTAACTTTCCTAGGCTTAGCCCAATTGCAGAATACCCTGCAACTGCTAAGTTAAGTATGAATGAATTTATCTTGAGGAATATTTTCAAGCAGACATTCCCTGTTTTGGCTCCATGACTTTTTGAATGAATTTAACAAATTCCCATCGATATCCCTCTGGTGTGGCTCTGTGGACATTTGGAATGAAATTATGCTTGTGATGGTTATTTTTGCATAATCTCATACATACACCAGGAGCATCTACAATGGTTCTGTGCTTGGGATGGGAATTTTCATAATCTCATACTGTACATATACATCCTGGAGCGGCTCCGCTGGTTCCACACTTGTCATAGGAATTATCTTAAGAACGACCCATAGTTCAATTTAGGAAATATATTTGTAGTGTTTCCTTGTCTTCTAAATTTGAGTGCAGAGCTGGCTCCACGGGAGGAAAGCGCTTTTCAATTTTCTTTTTCTTTCAGGGAATGAATTTTTAAGGAATTTATCTTGTAATTTTTTAGAGTTTTATGATGCAAGAGTTATTAATTAAGAATCAAAATTCAACAAAGTTTGTGGTTTTTCCTATGCAGTCTAACAATAATGAGTGTGGCCTACAAGTGTGGCCTACAGTATATGAATTCAACCGCTGTGACTCCTATGAGTTAGCAAACTACTGGTTATTGATAATCAAATTTGTGTTGAGGTCTGGCCTAAAGTTCAAAATATCTCCATTTATAGGGATTACTGCGCATTGGCGATTCTTGCATTTAAAAAGGATTATGTTAATCTGTTTTACAGTCTGTTTAAGTCATTATTGTCAGCCAAATGTGTGTGTGATTTGAATCACTCATGAATGATATTGATTTTCAACAGCAAGACTTGACTATGAAATGATTACTCACAATTCAATAATTAATCAATGTTTAGGGCATTTGCGAATGTTTAGGCGTGTACATGCTAAACAATCACAGCTCTACAAAATGGTAATTAACTACAGTATTGATTATTAAAATACCGTAATCAACATAATAAGCACCTGGGGCATTTATGTAAATAAAATTGCAGCACTTTTTAGGCTCAAAGTTTCTTCCTAATAAGCGCTCAGGGTGCTATTCGAACTGCCCTGTACATATATGTGAACTAGCCTCACAATAACCAACACAAAAACATTGTGAGCGTCACACAAAAAAAGAATGTAAAACTTAACTTGGGTATTTAAAGTCTTATATTAAGTATTATATTACTTAAATGGATTATGATATCTGTAAAAAAAATGTTGGGTGGGCGCTTATTAGAGCAGGGGCACTTAATACATCGAATACGGTAATTGAAATATTACTAAAGATGTGCTATTAAAATACTGTGATTCCCTTACAACAATCAAATTTTGTTAATCATTTTTCAGAAAGAAAGAAAAAAACAACTAGAGGCTTTAATGTCAACAAAGCTAAAGAAAACAATGAGCAAAAGGAAAAGAAGGCAGTTCCTCTGTTTAGTGCTCCTGTAACTACACAACATTGTGAGTGGTTTAGTGATGCAACCAAAAATATGGGAGTATTGTAAGCAGGAGCTTAACTCATCAAGGGAGGAAGCAGATCCAAAAAAGACAAACAGACACATACAAAGAAATTTCAGGATCAGCTCCTGTGCAAGCTAAAGAAACATGGTAACTTAACTGCCTCATACCATCTTCATCTTCTTCCATGGAACTTTATGGACAAAAAATGCTTACAAGGACACATAACAAAAAAGTTCCTGCATTAGTCTTTACTGTAACTGTTGTAACCTTTCATAAGAATGTTATGGCTGCATAAATTACATTTTTCATCATCCCATAAATAAATTCAGAAATGAGCAATGCCGCATAGATATAATGTCACTTCCGGTTTTCACTTTTGATTGCAAGAAATCTGTGATGTCATCTATCCCACATACAGTGTGGCAGCACTCACTTCTGAGTGTACTTACTGGTCGATACCTTTCTTTTAACTTTCTAAATGTCAGCTACTGCAAGGCATCACTTTAGCTGAATGCCCAACAATGAATAACCTAGGCTTTTAAGAATCTCATGATGAAATAACCATCCTTATAAAGAATGGTCCATCAATCATTCATGGCTTTTGCACAAACTCCTCCCAAGCATATAATGTATATTTTTATTAAGGCTCTGCCAAGGACTAATCTGATTCATATCACTGAACAGCAGTTATGTAGCTTGAGCCCAAGATGATGACCTATTGTGTACAGTGTAACAGTAGCTGGTTGCTAACAAGTGAACTGTGAATAGACAATGAAGATATTATCAGTTAAGAAGGTATAGATTACCCCTGTGTTGCGTATGGTGTAACAATAGCTGGATGCTAGTTAATGAATTGTTAAGAGTCCCTCGGGTTGAATGGTGTGGATTATCCCTGATTTTGAGAAAATCGGGGGTGTCAGGCTGGAGGGGTCTAAGGGCCAAAAATTCTTAATGTGGCGGCCAAAAAGTGGGGGTGTTGTTTCTTACACCTTTCCACAAAAAGTATACAGCTAGTCGAATAATTGTAGTGTATTTGTCCACCTGGGGTCACTGATCTAGAATATCTAATACACCATCGTTTATCAGCCACTAGCTCCTTTAAGAATTGTGTAATTCCTTTTCCAACTGGAATTTGTTGATAATTTGTTATTTTAATGCAGTAACTTAAGAGGAAGCACCCCATGGTGCAACATAACTGCATTTCCCCTAATTCCATACTGTATTTTTCATGTGTATAATTTCAAATCCAATTCAAGAGTTATTGATATTAATATGTTACTATATTATTCATCAATTTTAAAGCATGAAAACATGCAAGAAAAATGAAATTAGTAAAAAAATGAAATAAACATGATATGTAAATTAAGAGTTTTTTACAAGTCTTGTTGCATATATTTTAAAGATTCTGCCACTCCCATCAAATTAACAAATTTCAATAACGAGTGAGACAAATTAGACATAAAACTTAACCAGGTAAGTATTCCTAAATTTTTACAAAAAAAGATAATAGATTTACAAAATAATTTGCTCTGGAAGTAATAATGTATTCATGTCTTTCAGATAAGAAACCTATGCTGTATTCTCAGGGTGATACTCCACCAAACTGCCAAAGAAGAAGTCAAAATCTGACATCGGTGAATCATCATCCACTTCCAAAATGATGGATGAAAGAAGCCTTCCAGAACCATCAGCAACTTCTACTAATGAGAGTATCGGTGATGCTTCAGAGGATGGAAGGTACTGTTACAATTAACTTATGCTTGCATTATTGGGACTACAACTTTGTACAAGTGTAGAGTAATGTTATAGGACATAAGGGTTAGAATAGATATATTTCTCTTTCACTTTTTGGACTTCCAAACAATGACAATGAAATGCAAGCCTTGAAATAGTAATGAAATTAGGAAAAATTGCAGACATCGAAGTGAAATTTTCAGCAAGGAAATTTATTCGGCCTGATATAAAATGATGTTGATTGTGAATCATGTATAGGCCACACTTGCAATGGCAACCATAGGGGTCATTAGTGTTAGGCTGCATAGGAAAAACCTTCAATTTGGTTGAAATGTGACATGCGCATTAGCTAGCGTACTGATTCCATTTCACAGCCAGTGCTCACTGGAACTTGTGTTCTTGAGCAAGACACTTTACTCTGCTTGGTCCAGTCCACTCGGCTGTAAACGAGTACCAGCGATGCTGGGGAGCTAAGCTGTGACAGCCTTGTGTCCTTTCCATGTGGAGTCATGTACTCCTATCCGCTTGTGCAATTTAAACTGGATATACTGTATTCAAACGTATTAAGCTCCCCTGCTCTAATAAGCGCCTACCAAATATTTTTTGACTGACAGTGAAAACATAGTACATTTTATTAATTTGAAGACTTAAATTATTTTGTTTATATTCTTTGCTTATTTTGCGTGTGACGCTCAAAACTTGTGTTTTTGTGTTGGTCATTTTGGGGCTAATGTAAAACCTGTTCACATTTGATTGAATAGCACACTGTACGTGCCCCGAGCATGGCTGCTTATTAGGACGAAGCTTCGGGCCTAAACAGTGGTACAATTTTATTTTCGTAAGAGCCCCGGGCGCTTATTACATTGCATACAGAAAGTGTCTGGAATGGATGAGCGTTGTCCTAATAACCAAGTGCAAATCCATATAGCTGCACTCCTGGAAATTTCACTGCAGTTCTCTTTTCTCTATTTTTACAGATTACTTTTTTAAATGTCTCAAGGAGACTTGCCAGAAGGAAATGGTGGGCAGCAAGCTTCCAATTTCAACAAATGTGTTAGCAAAAAACTGCAGGACATTCAGCGACGTAAGAAGAAAGATGGAGTAGAAAAAGAGAAAGAAGCAGGAAAGGAGCAAGAATAGAAAAAGAATAATCAAAACTTCAAAACATTTTTAGTGAAGGATAAGAAAATATTGTCATGCCCAAGTGTGCACATCTTTTAATTCATTATTTAGGAGCAGAAAATAAAAACTGAACAGTTTAAAATATTTCTGACAAAGGATAAGAAAACGTGCCATGCCCAAATGTGCATATCTTTTAATTCAGAGTTGGATGTATATGTAAAAAAAAAAATTAATCAACTTGCCTTGTAATAAGGTAACAGTTTAGTTAGTATAAAGTAATTGTTATTGGATTGTAAGTATTCATTTTTCAGGTTGAAAAGAAATTTTCTTGGCTAGGTGTGCTCTTTATTTTTTGTATGTATTCAAAACTTCTAATGTCCTAAGTATAGTTTATTCATTATATTGTTTTTTAGTAATAACAAAAAAGGGCTATGGACATTTTACAGGGTAAAAAATTCCCAAAATATGTTTTCAATCAAGATTTGCAAGTTATATATTAGTATTAGTAATATTACTTCATGATATTAGTTCTGTAGCTTGTAAAGAAAGAAAAAGAAACCAATTGAGTTTATCCATTTAAATTTGCTTTTGCTTTTATTCTAAACAATCTAATATTTGATGCAGTTAGTTAAGGAAATGCGATCAATGATCTTTGTAAAATTTCTCATTTGAAATAACTTCTGACCTGCCAGAAACAGTTGTCTCAGTTAAAATGAAGAAAGTTGCTTCATGGATTAAAACCCAGTGGCAGAAAAAAGACCAACTCAGGTATTACGTAGACCACTTGACACCTGTTGAAAACAGTTGCAGACCACCAGTTGAAAAAACCTGATTAAGTTTCATTTGACATGACTTTTGAAAACAGTTCAACCTGTTGAAAAACCTTTAAGACCATTTTTATTAAGATGTTTCACCTTGTTGGAAACAGTGCTCTAACCTATAAATTAAAAAATTTCTTTAAGACCATTTTTTTAGCTTTGGATTTGAAAACAGTTAAGAACTGTTGAAAACCTGTTAAGACCATTTGACACCAATGTTAACAACAAAAATCAGAATGAGAGTAAATCGGTTAAAATCAGAGACCTGCTAAAACCTTTATAAGAACATTTTGATAAACTATTTAAACAGTTTTTTCCATTTCTTGAAAAGCCTGTTAACTGAAACCATTTTACACAGCTGTTGAAATGTGGGTCATGTTTATTGTTATGATGTTGTAGGCCTCTTGAAAAGAGTTCCTAGAATCGACCTTATCAATGTTTACGAAAAAAATAAGTTTTCTTTAAATATGAATCTTATTATATTTTCGAATCACCTTACCAAGTTGAAAAAGACATTCAATTTTATTTAAGAAAATATCCTGTTGAAAAACCTGTTAAAGATGGGGAGGAAGGCTTTTGATTTCAAAAGTTAAAAATGATTTACCACAAAATACGAAATATAGCACCTGTTTTTGAAAACAATTCAAACAATTTGAAAAACCTGTTAAGACCATTTTGACACCTGAAATAGAAAATTCAAAATTTTTCTAAGACCTGTTGAAAAACCTGTTAAGAATGCCATTTGACACCAAGGATTGAAAATTCAGTTTCTGTAATGGTTGCCTGTTAAAACCAGAGAAAAACCTGTTAAGACCATTTGACACCTGTTGAAAACAGTTCAGACCTGTTGAAAAACCTGTTAAGACCATTTGACACCTGTTGAAAACAGTTCAGACCTGTTGAAAACCTGTTAAGACCATTTGACATCTGTTGAAAGCATTTCAGACCTGTTGAAAACAGTTCAGACCAGTTAAGAAAATATTTCAGACCAGTTCAAAACAGCTCAGACCTAGTGTTGAAAAACCTGTTAAGACCATTTGACACCTGTTGAAAACAGTTCAGACCTGTTGAAAAACCTCTTAAGACCATTTGATACCTGTTGAAAGCAGTTCAGACCTGTTGAAAACAATTCAGACCAGTTGAAAACATTTCAGACCAGTTGAAAACAGTTCAGACCTGTCAAAACCAGAGACAATACCTGTTGAGACCAGTTGAAAAAACAGATCACACCAGTTAAAACCTGACATACCAGTTGAAACCTGTCACTAAATACCACTTGAACTGGTTTCAACTTGTGACCAGTTTAAACCATTTAAACTGCTTTTAACTGTAATTTTTTCTGCTGGGCATGCACCTTGTCCCACATACCATCCCTCCCTGTTGGGTCCATTCCAATGCCATTCCATCATGTACCCATGCCATCCTACTCTGTCCCACATGCTCTGCCACCCTAGCACACATTCCACCCTGTCCCAGATATGCCATATATCCCACCCTGTCTGACATTTTAAGTTCATCCCATCCCTGTCCCACATTTCATCCAATCCTGTCCCACATGCCCTCCTACCCTCATCCAAATTCCTACATCAAGTAATCACTGTACCATCTTTCACCCAACAATCTTTCCTCTTGCTCCCAGGTTCTCTTCTATCAAGCTACCATGCCCCATTGACCTACCATGCCCCTTTGACCTTCCATTTGCCTACCATCTTACATTCGCCTAACATCTTCCATTCGCCTACCATCCTCCATTTACCTACCACCCTCTATTCGCCTACCATCCTCCATTCTCCTTCCTCCATTCACATCCCTTCCTCCATTCACCTACCATCCTCCAATCAACTACCATTCACCAATCAACTACCATTCACCATCCACCTGCCATCCTCCATTCACCTACCATCCTCTACTCACCTTTCATCTTTCATTCACCTACCTTCCTCCATTCACCTACCTTCCTCCATTCACCTACCTTCCTCCATTCACCTACCTTCCTCCATTCACCTACCTTCCTCCATTCACCTACCATCCTCCATTCACCTACCATCCTCCATTCACCTACCATCCTCCATTCACCTACCATTCTCCATCACCAACCACCCCTACCCACATTTTGCTACCGCTTCATCTACCTAATATACTTTTAAGTAACTCATCATTCCAACCTTCACTCACTCCATTGCACCACAGCCCCCTTCTCATTTAAATTCTGAAACTCCCCACAAAAAATGCTTAACTTGATATTTTCCCACATAAACTAGAAAAGACTGATCTATCTACCAAATTGGAATGAAACTTCATTGCAGATTATTTTGAAGATAATCATTATATTATCATAGTCTATTGTGTTTCCAGTCTATTCAAGGAAGCAATTATTGTTTATATTCATTATTCATACCAAAAACAATTATAAATTCTTTTGAGGCATCATGTTCAGTTGTTGGACTTTTCCTTCATGCCAGAAAAATATTTTTTAATTGCTTTTCATGTCTGGAATGCATTTGTTGTAAGTTCTTTTGAGGCAATTGTCTCCTTTGTATAAATTTCCTTTCAAGCAAACACAAAATAGTTAGAAATCTTTTCAAGGGCAGAAATCTTTTGTTCCCAGTAGCTGAACAATGCATGTGGTTGGACGGACAATGGATGTTGACTAACGGACGGATGGAATAAATGAAAAATATGCTATATTCCCTCTTCACCAACTTTGTTGATGGGAATAAATGAAAAATATGCTATATTCCTTTATTCTGAAAACTTCACCAATGGCCCCATTTGTTGATCAGTTATTCTAAGGAGATAAGTGGTCTCATTATTTGCTAACCCCCAAAATTGGTCAATGGGGGAAATATGAAACTATATAGTTTGGGACAGATAACCTTCTTAAGGCAATTGGGGATAATTTGTATTTACACATTCTACTACAAAAGGCTTTTCTAAAGAATCATCTCATCCGTAAAGAAATACATTTTTGTTTTTATTATAATTATGTCTTTAAACTGTGATAGTAATTATAGCTCTGGATGTAACTTAGCCATTAACTAGTCAAATTTCTTGAATAATGTAAAACGTTCTTTTACTTTGATGAAAGAAACACACATTTTGTTGCATACACTTCAAAAATGAATAAAAGATATGATGTTTGAAAAACATTTACGTGTTTTGCAATCCAGACTAGTAAATCCTGTCGCACATGAGCAGCCATAGGGATCCGGCAAACAAAATGGTGTACCACTGCATGCACCCTCATTATCCCCGCAGGTAAATTCACAGTCAAAGCCAAACTTATTTCCACCACAAGCTGAAATAAATTGAAGGAAAAAAATAAAATTTAATATTTAACACAAACAAATATATGCTGTGAAATTTATATGCCAAAACGGTTTAATTACAATAAGAATATCACATGAAATAAGAAAACAATGGGTCAAAACATCCTCAAAATCAATGACATTCTGTTTTCAACAAATTTGTCCACAACTGATGATTGAGTTTAATGGAACTTCAAACAGTGACCAAGTGTTACATGAGGATAATTAGCTGAAACATACATGTAGGAAATTACAGGAAGGTTGAAAGCATCAATACCATAGGAATTTAACCAGAGGCAGAAATCTCTTGTGGTTCTGATGCTAACTTTGGATTAAAAGCATTTAAAAAAAATTTAATTGTATTTCTGTAAGTGTTATGTTCTTACATGTTCAATTTATTTATCATACAGGAACGTGTAGCTTTTGTATATTTTGTTTCTTGTTTAAGTGTTAAGGTTTTTGCCTTAAGCTATACGCCACAATCACAACAACCAATGAAAACTTATATTTGGCTTCACTCCAACATGAATAATGATGAAGTCAACATTCTATGTGATCCAATATCATCCTTACTAATACCAACAGCATCATACCAAGTTTGATTTATATCCGTGATGCATGTTGCTCAGTAGTTGCCTGAATATATGGAACTGTCTGTGTTTGTGGTATTATTGACCTACAGAAATGGTGATACAACTATCGAATTTAATGTTTAGTTTCTTGTCTGTAATATCAGGATCAGGGAATAATTCCAAAATACATCTGCTTCCAATATAAATTCCAGACATGTTGGCTGGGCTACTCATATCATGCTATTGAATCTGATGCTCATTTGAATATTCAGTCTCTGATTTTAAGCACAAATAATTGAAGATGTTAAGTCACAATTTTGGACAAGAGCAATTAGTCTCTTGTTATAAGTATTGAACAATTGTCCCCAAATACACCCCTTTCATTTCAGTGGAGAAAAAAACTCCACAACAGGAATAAACTGCATAATTTTTAAACAATTGGAGCATGCTTCCTTTCTAAACATTAGTTTTCTCTCAACATAAATAAAATGTAATGGATACCACCAATAGATTTGCTTTTGTCTATGAACTGTCTCTACATAAAATTCGTCATCTAAATTTTTATGAAATTTTCTTTATTTTCTCACCTGTTAAGCAGTTTTCGCCTATGAAACCTGGTGGGCAAATACAGATGCCTGATTGGTCATCACATATCCCACCGTTATAACATGCATGACATACATTGATACAAATAGATCCCCAACGACGATCAGGACAGGCTGTAAGAAGAAGAGAGCTAGGATTCACAATCAAAGATATTTGGACTAAAGTATAAATTTAATACAATATTAAAGAGCTGTCTACTAGTGTAAGTACAGCACTTAGAACATAGGCTTTCAGAAATAATGTTATTTAGTGATGGGGATAATACAAAATAATTGGATTACATCTTTGAGAAAATGCATTTATCTATTTATTTGTTACAGCTTTTCACAACATTTTAACATAACCTTCAAAATATCTGGAACCAGTCATAAAATTGAAAAGCTTTCTAATTTTTCTTTTGGCTGTCACATAAAGAATGAGACTTAGTGTATCATTATATTCAGTATCCCTGGCAAAAAGTGAATCCTCTTTTGTTTATTCATTAGAGAAATGAGCCCTCCAATAAGTTGCCCAAGTCAATATCAGATCAAAGATTAATTTTCAATGCTATATTTGATCAATTTACGTGTATCTAATATATATATTTTTTGTGTAATATCAGTTATCTTTCACTGTTCACTTTTTCAAAGATATTTGTTCTCTTTTAATTCCCAAATTTGATCTTTGTTTGGAATTCTTAATGTGAATGAACTGAAGAAATAGAGCTATAGTGAATACTGAAAGATAACTGCATATTACACAAAATAGGCTGCAGGCCCCTTTCAGTCAAATATATCTGCTATTTCCTTCAGCAATTAAAACATTTACTTGACTGTATACTCTCAATTCTGTACCTTATTATGTAACTTTTTCTTGCATTTTCTGTTTTTACTATTTTCTTATTTTCTATTATGGGTTTACATGAATGTTAGGCGCAATAGAATAAGGATTTCTAAATAATGCGCCAAATAAATGCTACAAAACTTGAATTTTTAATACAAGGTCACAGAAAAAGTCAATATGTGATACTGCAAATAACAAATTTACGAGTCCTTGTAATAAAAGATTTTGAAAGTGGTACTATTGAAAGAAATTTTTTCTCCAAACTAAATATGATATCGAAAAGCTTCCACAGCAGATTTCTCCAAAAGCACAATGTTAGCTACTTTCTGCTACTGGTCTTGCCTATTCAATGAACTATATTACAGTAATTTACATTATTTGCCTTCCATATTGCACTGATAAACTGTGCATTACCCTAAAGTTTATTTGTCTTACATGTAGCTTTGAACATTTAATGCATTATCTAAAACCTTCAAATTTTGCAGAAATATAATGGGAGCGTAGGTATTCAACAAAATAAACAATGGAATTTTTAACCCTGCACTCTAAAAACAGTTTGGTCAGTGAAATGACCAAATTCCTTGATCATGAAAAAATGACCAAACTTTGGTCAGATTTTGTGTGCAGATAACCAAGTTTGGCCTGAGAAGCCAATGGTGCATCAAAGGCATTTGGCCAAGGTACTTGGTCTGGGCAAATAGCTGCTCTCTTTGGCCGGACATATAATATGAATGCATAATGACCAACCACAAAGTTCAAACCGTTCTCGATATCGCTGTACCCCATAGAGCAGAGTCAGACATAAAATTTCATAAAAAGACGTTAGCAGAGTGGAAGTTCGTGCCCTTAAAAGATTACATTTGCTGGTAAGTACTTTCAATTTCAAATATGCTGCAATGCAAATTTATTTTTCTCAAGATTACTCTTAAAATTCAACCATCGTGAGTTTCGTACTTCTTGGCATTCTCCATCGTTAGGCTAACATCTAGTGTCAAGGTTATTTTGTAACACTAGGCTGAACTTAGCCATAGCCAACTTTGAAGTTTAGGAATTATTATAAACTTTAGAGAATATTCAATGTTTTTAAAATAAAATGATCCTTCGAGGCAATGAAATAGGTGAAGATTGATCTAACCAAGGATATTTTTAAAGAAGCTCTAAGAATCCTGCAAATAAGATTATAATTTGTATTTTTGTAGTGATTTGGTACTTCCCCCCACCACATTCTTCCATGCTGTGTGAAAACTTTTGTTCTACACGCCTATTGTGGTCCAGTTAGACCTTTGCTGTTTATTCTGTTTGCCGCCACACGTTGTTGATCTCATTCCTGACGGCGGCAGAGGAGAGACATCGCACGAGGTCTACGGAGCTGGCCGTTCATCAGCTAAGTTGCTTTACTGTATCTAAGTTGCTTTACTTTATCTAAGTTGCTTTACTTTATCTAGCCTAAGTACTTTTGTCTTCTCTGGGTGCCTTTGCTATGTACTTAGGGTTATTATGTCTATATCATACCATGTACTTTTACCTTGTGTCACTATTACCTTTGCTTACTGTATATTGTATGTACATCAATCATACAACATATAACATAACATAACAAGATTACGGGCTAAGAAGGGTTCGTCACCCCATAAAACAGAAAGACAAAGACAGAATCAGGAAATTTTTAAAGTATACTTCAAAGACTCTTAACCTACATTATCCCATGCTTATTGAAATTTTAAATGACAGGGCAAAATCGGAATTCATTGCAATGGTGACAAAAATCAACAAAGAACAAGACCATCCTTTACACAATACATTACAAAGTCATCTAGTACGTTCAAACAGAAACCTTCCAAACCCTAACATATTGCCAAAATACAGAATAAACGTCTACAAAAATTCATTTATTTACCGTGCGGCAATTAACTTACAGACAGGAGAGTTAGAATTACTGTTTTAAACCTTTTATCTTTAATTTTTTCTCCCTGTTTATTTATTCATATTCTTTTATTTTCTGCTATGTGTTTTAATATGTATATGCATGTTCTTTTTCATTTTTACAATTTTTTTTAATTTGTACTGGAATATATAATAATAATAATAATAATACATTTTTATATAGCACATTATACCAAACGGTCTCAATGCGCTTTACATAAACAAATATAACATGAGAAAACCTTAAGGTACAAACAGTAAGAGAACAAAAAACCATACCTAAAAAGATAGAAGCAGGATAAAGTTACGAGGTCCAATGAGGGGAACTCATGAAAAGGTGTGTTTTCAATACACTCTTAAAAATATCTAAAGTAGGGGCATTTCTGATGTAGATTGGGAGAATGTTTCAGAGTTTGGGGGCTGCAGATTGAAAAGAACGTTCACCATAAGTCTTGGTGTTAATTTTTGGCGGCTTTAGGAGAATAGCACTGTTAGATCTGAGTGAGCGAGTTGGTAATTGTAAGGTGAGTAAGTTGGAAATATAATTTGAAGCAAAACCATGGATGGCTTTGTATGTGAGGGTGAGAAGCTTGTAGTTTATTCTTTCACGTATAGGAAGCCAATGAAGTTGGTGGAGGATGGGTTTAATGTGAAATTTCTTACTTGTGAGAGTAACTAATCTGGCAGCAGTGTTTTGAATGCGCTGAAGCTTTGAGATTTGTTAAAAAGGAAGTCCAAATAAGATACTGTTGCAACAATCAAGTCTGGATGATACAAATGCGTGAATAAGTGTCTCAGTCGACTTTTGATCAAGATATTTACGAATTTGGCTAATTTTTCTTATGGCAAGTGAAGCGGAGCGACATATATTATTTACATGTGGCAACAGTGTAAGCTTATCATCAAAAATAACACCCAAGTTTTTAACACAGGAAACAGGAAATATACATGAATTACCAATCATAACAGAGGAAACTGGAGTAGTGCTCAGAAAACGTGACGAAATATGAATTACTTCAGTTTTACTATCATTAAGAATTAGTTTGTTGTCTGCACACCATGTCTTGATTTCCTCTACACACGATTCAAGTTTTGCAATACTCCGGTCTTTTTCGTTTCTATTCATTGACACATAAACCTGTGTATCATCTGCATAAATCATCCCATGCAGGCCATGAGATGTGATAATGCTTTCCATAGGGGAAGTATAGTATGTAAAAACAGGTGGTCCAATTACTGATCCTTGAGGCACTCCATAGTCGAGATACCGGGGCGAAGAGTTTTTATCTTTAATGGTTACAACCTGCGAGCGGTTTGCAAAATATGATTTCATCCAATTGAGAGTGATTCCATCCAAACTGTACACAGTATGCAGCCTATTAAACAGAATTTGATGGTCAATAGTGTCAAATGCTGAACTAAGGTCCAGGAGGACAAGAAGTGACTCTTTGTGGTCATCAGTAGCGAAGAGAATATCATTGTAAATGCGTAACAGGGCAGTTTCTGTTGAGTGATTCTTGCGGTAGGCAAATTGGAGGGAGTTTTGTAGTGAGTTGGCACACAAGTAGTCTTGTAGTTGAAAAGAAAGAGCCTTCTCTATCAATTTTGCAAGAAATTTTAGGTTGGAAATGGGACGATAGTTTTGGAGAATTTCTGTGTCCAGGGACTGTTTTTTGATGGTAGGAGTGACAATGGCAGATTTCAAGGTTGATGGGAAAGTGCCAGAACTCAGTGACATGTTTACAATCTTTGACAAAACTGGCAATAGCTTGTCAAGACAATCCTTCAGGATCCCAGTTGGTAAGGGATCAATTGAACATGATTTGTTTGGCATCTGCAGGATCATTTTACGTACATCAGCATAATAATAATAATAATAATAACAGATAATAAAGATCAACAATATTTAGATCACTTTTTATGAAGTCAGTGCCATATTTTTCCTTCAACGTAGCTAGTGATAAAAAATTTGTGGAGTCATTTTTAAAGGTAAGTTCATTAACGTTAAAATAAAGTTTTCCGCCATCATATGTAAATTTTCCATATTCAATAAAAGTTGGTTTCAGTTTATAATTTTCTTCAATAGCATTATAAAATGCATTTACTTTGGTTTTTAATAATTCATTTTGTTGTCCTGATAAACTCAGATTCTTTGAACTTTGCATATCAAGTCAATCTTGATCTTCTCTTGAAGTATTTAGGAGCCTACCAAGCTCGCTTCCTTCATCAAAGGCATACTCCTGGAAGTCCTCAAAATCACCTAACTGTGGAGCTGTAGAATAATCTTCTAATGCGATTTCTTCTGCCATAACTTATCTGTTTTTAAATTATATTTTTTACAAATAAAAATTGTCTGAAACTTATGGACACAAATTGAATCCTTATCGGAAAAATAAAAATCCTTTGGCCATTAAAGGCACAAGGCAAACTGTTGTAATTACAAATAATCTAAGCACAATTGATCAGAATCAACTATTAACAGTGCAGTTTCCAAATTTAGACTCTGGTGATGATATAGTGCCAGGAACCACATAATAATCATTCTCTTTAAGGTTAACCTCAGAAGATGACAATAATAGAACCATTGTCAACAATATAGGAAGAGCCATTGTTAAAACAAATTGCCATAAAGTTTAAAGGTAACGAAGTTTATTCACTTGATGATGCAGATGTTTTCCATTGTTATAAAGATATGTGGTTACCTCAAGATCAACTGATGAATATGCCATATCAGGGATATAGCGGATAATATCAGGAAGCTAGGAGTGAATGCTGGTGACAAAAGTGCAGGTTCAAACGATGGGAAAGATCAAGCTGTTGCTCTAGCTTATGGCAACAGGTTCTGTATTCCTTTGGATTTTGAAATGCTTCGAGATCATATGCCATTTTATCAATCGGGTTTGGGTGATCGATTGAGTTATAAAATAACATTCAATAATTACTCCAGAGTTATAAAGAGCACAAATACTAATGCATCTTATATAATAGGGGGAATTAGTGTGGAATACAAAATGGTTACCAATCCGGAGTTAGCCCAAATGATAAGAAACTAATATAAATTACCAACTGTTACATGTTATGAACGTGTTCTTCGTCATAGACAAACATCGCTAAACAAAGCGATACTATTTGGAATATCAATCTTAATACTCCTGCCAGAAGTATGAAAGGTGTCCTGTTTATCTTTGTAGATCCCTCTGATGATGGTGGTGGCACCGCTTATAAGAGAGACACCGAAAAATATTATAACCCAACAATTAAGAAAACAACAATTACTATAGAAGGTAAACCAAATCAACTTTACGCCCATGGGCTTCACAGATACCAACATTGGGATGAAATAAACAAATATTTTGGCGATTCGACCACTGGACAAGGAATGCATGTGGCAAAAGCTCTGAATATATCAAATGTTAAATTACATGACTTTTTAACGACAAAATATGCCCTTTGATAGATATGAGAAGCACTGATGATAAAAGTTGCAATGGAAGTGGGCGACGAGTTGAAAACAGCTCAGAAGGAATCACGATTCAACTTGAGAAAACTGCCGAAGCAGCGGGAGATTAAATATGTTACATCTATGTTATGGATGCACAGCTGAATATAGAAAATGGAAGAATTTTAGGGTCTGTTTACTAAAATAAAAATAGATATTCTCGTGAATTGTTTCCACATTTAGCCTTAATATGTGGACAAACAGGTTGTGGTAAAACATAATTAAATTTTAGATTTATTAGTAACTCCCCAGAAGGAGGGGGGATACTTTTTTTAACATATTGTTATAATTTGCCCGACAATTAAATGGAATCGAGTAAATCAAAACAGAAAATGGATTTGGTGGGATGATGAAGTGTACCTTTGTAATATGGAAAATGTTTCTTTACATGAAACAATAGAAGCTTTTTATAAACGTTTTATGGGAGATGAAACTTTGTTTATTATTGATGATTGTTCCGCAACAAAAGAGTTGAAAATGCATGATTAGTGAATTGGCTTTTAGCGGTCGGCATACAAACCAGAGTATTTGGATTCTTTCACAAAAGTAAAATTCTGTTTTAAAAGATTTCAGAGAGCAAATAAAATGGGCTTGTCTATTCTATTCTAAAGACAGAGATTCATTCCAAAACTGCTTGCAAGAAAATGATCTTATTCCTGATGCGGACACTCGAGATAAAGTTGCTGATGTACTGAGAAAAACAAAACATTCAAAATTGATCCTAATATCAGATTAACCAACAGATTACTGTATTATTAATACTTGTAAGGGAAATGTGACTTAAATTTACAATGTTTGGTAAGAAACTGTTTAAGAGGCTGTTTTTCCAGCCATTTATTAGGGTAGTAAGTAGTATAGTAAGTTAATTATACCAATCTTCTGTTTAATGTCATTAAAATTTACTGTTAAAATTTAAGGGAGATGTATTAAAGAGAAGATCAACGCTAATGCCAATTAGCGCTGATCTTCAGTTTAAATGTCCCTTAAATTTTAACAGTAAATTTTAGTAACATTAATCAGGAGTCAGCAATTAAGTTACTATGCTACTGGTCAAGACTTTTGTCCACGATAGTTGGTTTAAACGAACTTTTATCATTAAGGAATCTAAGTTTAAAAGTTGTTACTCTAGTGCTTTAGATGCACACAGATGTCAGACTTTGTATTTATTAGATATAGGTTGTATAAAAAAAGACTCTGTAAATGTTTACCTTTTACGTTGACAAGAAACTGAAGCAATCATGTCCTAGCATGCCTGGTCATGTGAGCATCAAGTTGAGTTTAACCAAGTTTCCTAGCATGCCTGGTCATGTGAGCAGTTTAACCAAGTTTCCTAGCAAGCCTGGTCATAGTACAAGAGTTTAACCTAGCATGCCTTAATGTAAGTCAAGTTGAGTTTAACCAACTTTCCCAGCATGCCTGGTCATCATTAAGTTGAGTTTAACCAAGTTTCCTAGCATGCCTGGTCAAGCATCAAGTTGAGTTTAACCAAGTTTCCTAGCATGCCTGGTAATGTGAGCATTAAGTTGCGTTTAACCAAGTTTCCTAGCATGCCTGGTCATGTGAGCATCAAGTTAAGTTTAACCAAGTTTCTTAGCATGCCTGGTAATGTGAGCATCAAGTTGAGTTTAACCAAGTTTCCTAGCATGCCTGGTCATGTGAGTATCAAGTTGAGTTTAACCAAGTTTCCTAGCATGCCTGGTCATGTGAGTATCAAGTTGAGTTTAACCAAGTGTCCTAGCATGCCTATTAATGTAAGCATCAAGTTGAGCTTTAACCAACTTTCCCAGCATGCCTGGTCATGTGAGCATTAAGTTGAGTTTAACCAAGTTTCCTAGCATGCCTGGTCATGTGAGCATCAAGTTGAGTTTAACCAAGTTTCCTAGCATGCCTGGTAATATGAGCATTAAGTTGCATTTAACCAAGTTTCCTAGCATGCCTGGTCATGTGAGCATCAAGTTGAGTTTAACCAAGTTTCCTAGCATGCCTGGTAATCTGAGCATCAAGTTGAGTTTAACCAAGTTTCCTAGCATGCCTGGCCATGTGAGCATCAAGTTGAGTTTAACCAAGTTTAGCATGCCTGGTAATGTGAGAATCAAGTTGAGTTTAACCAAGTTTCCTAGCATGCCTGGTAATCTGAGCATCAAGTTGAGTTTAACCAAGTTTCCTGGCATGCCTGGTAGTGTGAGCATCAAGTTGAGTTTAACCAAGTTTCCTAGCATGCTTGGTCATGTGAGTATCAAGTTGACTTTAACCAAGTGTCTTAGCATGCCTAGTAATGTAAGCATCAAGTTGAGTTTAACCAACTTTCCCAGCAGGCCTGGTCATGTGAGCATCAAGTTGAGTTTAACAAAGGTTCCTAGCATATGCCTGGTAATGTGAGCATCAAGTTGAGTTTAACCAAGTTTCCTAGCATGCCTGGTCATGTGAGCATCAAGTTGAGTTTAACCAAGTTTCCTAGCATGCCTGGTAATGTGAGCATCAAGTTGAGTTTAACCAAGTTTCCTAGCATGCCTGGTAATGTGAGAATCAAGTTGAGTTTAACCAAGTTTCCTAGCATGCCTGGTCATGTGAGCATCAAGTTGAGTTTAACCAAGTTTCCTAGCATGCCTGGTCATGTGAGCATCAAGTTAAGTTTAACCAAGTTTCTTAGCATGCCTGGTAATGTGAGCATCAAGTTGAGTTTAACCAAGTTTCCTAGCATGCCTGGTAATGTGAGCATCAAGTTGAGTTTAACCAAATTTCCTAGCATGCCTGGTAATGTAAGCATCACGTTGAGTTTAACCAAGTTTCCTAGCATGCCTGGTAATCTGAGCATCAAGTTGAGTTTAACCAAGTTTCCTAGCATGCCTGGTAATGTAAGCATCAAGTTAAGTTTAACCAAGTTTCCTAGCATGCCTGGTCATGTGAGCATCAAGTTGAGCTTAACCAAGTTTCCTAGCATGCCTGGTAATGTGAGCATCAAGTTGAGTTTAACCAAGTTTCCTGGCATGCCTGGTAATGTGAGCATCAAGTTGAGTTTAACCAAGTTTTTAGAGGATAAACTTTTTTGTGTTTATTATGCTTTAGATTGTTATTTGCAAGTTACAAGTGTTTTGAGAAAACACTCAACTTTTTATTAGCTGTGCCAAACTGCATTAAGCTATTTCAAAAGAGACTTTAAGTAAATGGATTAATTAGACCGTGTAGCGTCAGGTTTAAATACTGAACTCTTTAAGGCCCATAGTACATACTGAACTCTTTGAGCTACGGGCGGCTTCAACTTCTGCAGCTTTTGCAAGGAACATTTTACAAGTTACAAACAGCTGGTTGGAGTAATGAGCCAGAAGCAAAAGTTTTTGTGGTTCCGATGCTTTTTTTTCTTTCTTTCATAAGCTCATTGATTTGCAAAATTTGTATTAACTGTCATGTCATTGCAAAGGCCAATCATGAAGTATTTGTTCCATATTAATTCATAAGCCACACCCATCATGCAAATCAATCAAACTGTTGACAACATGAGCATTTGCACAATAACTAACAACATTATCATAGCTAATTATTTTTTTGGACTAAGTACCGTGTGTTAATAGGGCAATTAAAGATCTAAGTCCTTTAAACTAAACACTGGGGGGGAGGGGGAGGGGGGGGGGTGAGAGTTTAAACCCACCTGTCAGGCATGTTTCTAGGGATAGGGATTCTTCTAGTGGTAGAATTAAGGTCATGTTTTCAAATGTCCATAGCAATTTGAATAAGAGTGATGAGCTTCTGGCTGAAGTTTCAATTAGTAAACCTGATATAATTGGTATTACTGAGAGTTGGATTTATAGTTAAATTAGTGATTCAGAGATACATATTCCAGGTTACTCAGTTTTCAGGCAAGACAGATTAGATACTCTCAATGGTAGAAGAGGTGGCGTTTTATTGTTTGTGAAAGATAGTTTTAATTGTATAGATAGGACTGCTTAGTTTTCTTTTGGTTTTTCAAATTGCCTATGATGTGAGCTTATTGTTGATGGTGATGTTGGTAGTTCAGTGCTTGTTGGTGTTGTGTATAGATCACCAAATTCTAGTCCTGAGAAGGAATCAGAAATTGCTTGACTACTTCAGGAAAGTTGCCTCTAGGAGGGTTATTGTTTTTGGGGACTTTGATTTTCCAGACATTGATTGGAATCTTTGTACTAGTAGTCCACATGGTAAAGATTTTCTAGAAACTGTATCTGACTGCTTTTTCACCCCAGCTTGTATCGTTTCCCACGCATGGTAGAAATTGTCTGGATTTGATTTTCAGTAGTGAAGTATGGTTAGAAATGTGCTAAGTAGCAGTAAGGTAGGGTGTAGTGATCATGACCTCATTATTTTTTATCTATATTGTTTCACAAAGGTTTCTCCAGTTAATAAACTGGTTTTAGATTTTAAGAATGCTGACTTTGCTGCACTTCAGGATAATTTGTCATTTGATTGACTTCTTTGCTCTGTGACTTAAATCCTTCTAAACCATGGGATGTTTTCCGAACTATAGTTTTGGAGGGAGCAAATAGATTTGTCCCATTAAAGAAAGTCTGTCGGCGTAATCGGCCAGTGTGGATGTCTCAGGAGGTTTTGCAGGCTGTTCGGAAAAAGAAGAAGTTGTGTGTGGCATTATCAAAAATGTAGTGGGTGTCTGCAGAGCTTGGTAGGTATAAGGATCATGAAACGTTCACAAAGGCTTTAACAAGAGATACTAAAGTGCTTTTTGAAAAAAACGTTTGTCCAAAGAGGTTAAAATTAATCCTAAGTCGTTTCATTCGTATGTTCGTTCAAAGCAAAAAACCAAAGAGGTCATTGGTCCCCTTCAGGGTAAGGGTGGTGTTACTATCAATAGTGGTAAGGATATGGCTGAGGTTTTGAATAAATACTTTGTGTCTGTTTTTACTAAGGAGTCCCCTGCTGATGATGTTGTGGATCATCTCAGTGTACACTCTCCAGTATCCATTAAGAACGTTGATTTTCAGTTGATGTTGTATCTAAGAAGTTGAAGGGTTTGAATTCAAATAAAGCACCCGGTCCAGATGGTATACATCCTGCTGTCTTACGTACATTCTTTCTGGTCCCCTGAGTATTATCTTTTCTCAAAGTCCATAGATGTTGGTGTTGTTTCTAGTGATTGGAGAATTGCTAATGTCACTCCTATTTTTAAAAAGGGTGACCACAGTTTGCCTTGTAAGTATAGGCCAGTGAGTCTAACTAGTGTTGTGTGCAAGGTCATGGAGTCAATTGTTAAGGATGTTGTACTAGATCATTTACTGGTCAATGATTTGTTTAATTTGTCCCAGCATGGAGAGGTCTTGTGTTTCTAATTTATTCGAGTTTCTTGACGATGTTACTTAACAAGTTGATTTTGGTCATAATGATGATGTTATCTATTTAGATTTCCAAAAAGCATTTGATAAGGTTCCATTAGGCAGGCTCATGATGAAAACGAGAGCACTTCGTGTGGAGCGAAAGTGTGCAAGTTGGATATATTCTTGGTTAGTTGACAGGTCACAAAGAGTTGTTGTTAATGGTGAAGTATCTCCATGGAAGAATGTTACAAGTGGTGTTCCTCAGGGTTCTGTATTAGGTCCGCTTCTTTTCTTAATCTTCATTAATGCATTGATGTTTCCCTTGCCTCCAGGATTTGTAATTTTGCTGATGACACTAAGCAGTACAGGATTGTTGATGATGCTACAGGAATTATTTACTTTTGCAAACTGATAAGTTAGTTCTTGGTCCCAAACGAGACAGATATCATTCAATGTTGATAAATGCAAAGTTATTCCATTTTGGTCAGAACAATTTGGCTTTTGATTACTGCATAAATGGTTTAAATCTTGGTTGTGTTGATCAAGAAAGGGATCTAGGCGTTGTCATTACTAGCAATCTGAAGCCTTCTAAACAGTCAGCTTTAGCAGCTCCAAGGGCAAATAGGATGCTTGGTTTGATAAATAGAAATGTTTTGTTTTCTTGGTAGAGAGGTTGTTCTTAATTTGTATAAGCAGTTAGTCAGGCCTTACCTTGAGTACACTATTCAGGCTTGAAGTCCCTTTTATAAGAAGGATAAGTTCAGTTTGGAGCAGGTTAAGCAAGAGCCACTAGACTTATTCCGGAAGTACTGTAAGGAATTTTATGAATCTAGGTTGCGAATTCTTTGGTTGACCATGCTTGAGTTGAAAGAGTACATGGTGATATGATTCAGCTGTTTAAGTTTGTATCTGGTAGTGATGCTTTGACTTCCTGTTATTTCTTGCATGTTTCAGCTAATCCTCATGTGACATGTGGTAACAGTTTGAAGTTGACCAAAGAGTTCTCACGGATAGATATTCAGCATTTTAGCTTTTCGCAAAGAGTTGTTAATGAGTGGAATGGTTTGCCTGAGTGGGTAGTTAGCTCCAATTTTGTTCACAATTTCAAGGTCAACATTGATAATTTTTTTACTAACTCTAGGCATCTTTGATTTTTGATTTTTTGTGATGGTGGTGTTAGTTTGGGCTTTTTATGGGGTGACTAACCCTTCTTAGCCCGTAATCTTGTTATGTTATGTTAAGTATGATGCAAAAACGGTTGCTTATCTATTCTATTTCAAAAATTTGTCACTAAGCCTCGCCTACTCATTAATATTCATGATATCACTACCACAACATTAGAACATATTTAGACCATGACCCCTGGTACAGTATATCTGATATATCGATCATGAGATGCAGTATGTTTACTTTATATTTAGGACATTCACATTAACCCACGCCCACCATGCATATCAATGACATCTGCTGATAACATAAGCCCGTACAAAGTAACCAACAAAATTATCATACCCAATGTGACACAAAACGGACATACAGCAGCTCATTTATCACTTTTTCAAAATTTTCACTTTAAGCCCGACCACTTATTAATATGCATGATATCATCACCAAAACAATTGGGCACAACTATACAGACCACGGGCTATCTGCGTACCAAATCATGATGATATAACCATCCTTACGAGGAATGGTCCATCCATCATTCATGGGTTTTTCACAAAGTCCTCCCAAGCATATAATGTATATTTATATTTAGGTTCCGCCAAGGAATAATCTGATTCGCATCACTGAACAGCAGTTATGTGGCTTGAGCCCAAGATGAATGACCTATTGTGTACAGTGTAAAAGTAGCTGGTTGCTAACAAGTGAACTGTGAATAGACTGAAGATGTTGTCAGTTAAGAAGGTACAGATTACCCCTGAGTTGTTTATGGTGTAACAATAGCTAGATGCTAGTCAATGAATTGTGAAGAGTCTTTCGGCTTGCATGGTGTGGATTACCCCTGATTTTGAGAAAATCGGGGGTGTCGGGTTGGAGGGGTCTAAGGGCCAAAAATTCTTAATGTATGAAATGAATCTAGTTTACCATTCTTGAGATACCGTGTTAACAAGTTCTTTTCAGCAAACTATATCAAGCCTTGCCCACTATGCATATTAATGAAATTCAATTGTTTTGCAGTGGCATCATGAATATATATACACTAGCTAACATCATATTTATCCTAAATATGAAATAATACAGAAATGCTGTTATTAAAATATGAACATTTCAAGATTTTTACATTAAGCCCCACCTACTCATTAATATGCAGGGTATCACTATCAAAAACAATAGGGCACATCTACAGACAATGGGCTATCTGTGTACCACATATGACATGAATCTAATGCGTTTTTGAGATATCGTGCTTACGAGCTGGCCGTCACAAACAAACATACATAAATACATATACACATACATACACACATAAATACACCTATCCATACATGTACATACATACATACATACATACACACATACTTACACACATACATACATACACCCACACATACACACACCCTTACACACCATCATGACTGCATAGGTTCCTGATGTTATCGCATCGGAACCAAAAAACGTTTGCTAAATTCTAATGTTTCTTTTGAAGATGCTCTTCTTGAATATATTGTGCTAACAGAAAAAAAACCGGGTATTGTTCCTTTTTTTCAGAGGTGTCCACACGGATGCTTTGCAGTCTCGTGTAGTCCAGGAATGCAAGGTACTGTATGTGATGAGATAGAATCCTAAAATTAAACAAACTTAAGTGAATATTGATTGAGATTTCTATCGAGTCATATGCTTGCATAAAGGGATTACTTGGCCATCCCATTTTGAATTGTTATTCTTTAATAATATTTATAATAAATTTCTCTAATAATAATAATATGAATAATATTTATCCTGCCCTTTGGGTTCCAATGTGAACACTTGTTTGAATAATGAGGATTTCTATAGGAGCACGCTCAATATAATGCAATCATATGACTCGATGGAATCCCAATCAAACTTCACTTAAGTTTGTTTAATTTTACGAGTTTATCATACTGTAAGTCAATCATGTTTCCACTCTATTCAAGCAAAGATTTATTGTTTTTTTCCCTATTCATTCCCAAGACACTTAATTATAAATTCCGTTCAGTCGTCAGCTCTATCATTCACCTTTTTTAACTTTAATTCCAGAACAAATATTTTACTTGCTACTCAAGTCTGGAATGCATTTATTCCAATTTCTTTCAAAGAAAGATTTTCCTTTATATAATTTCTTTTCATAAAAATAGTTGGAATTCTTTTTTCGAGGGCTAAAATTTGTTCCCCAGTAATTGAACAATTAATGCATGAGGTTGGATGGACAATGGATGTAGAAATGGACTGATGGACAAATGGATGGACAAATGAATGGAAAGACTAACGAATAGAAAGACTAACGAATGGACGGACCAATGGACGGACAACCGGTCAGACAGACGAACATACGGTAAAGATGCTATATCCCCTCTAATCTCTTCACCAACTTTGTTGGCGAGGGGTTAATTAATTATGCTAACTAATTCACACTTTTTTTTCCTAGGCTTGAAAATTCAACCTTCAATGCCAATGATGTGTTAAGCGACAAAAAAGCAACAAGTATGTCATACATTGCTCCAAATTCCATCCATCCCCCCTGATCATATTCATCCTTTCCCAAGACACCATATCCCATACTGTACATCCCTTCCATGCCATCCACTCAAGTATGTCCACATGTCACCCCTACCCAATATATCCTTCCCCCCCAAGCCATCCACTATCCCCACAGGCCATCCCACCTCTCTAAAAAATCTCATCCCTCAGATTCTGTCATTCCTCCCACCAGCAACCATACCATACCTCTTCTTTGGCATCCAATCAACTCTCATATCCATGCTTTCCTCAATTTATCCATTCTTCCCACCGCATCCTTTCCCAGACACCCTAGAAATGCATATCTAAATTCCAAACATGATGCTTTTAAACAATAGTTGTTGGTAGTGTTAACTTACATCTATAAACTTGAATGGGGTACAGTAGTTTTTTGTAGCATCTGCTACTACCAATAAGAGTATTGACCATGCTAAAAAGGGAAAGGGCTGACTAGTATGATAAAGGATAATGTAAAATTCACTTTATTTCATAAGCTGCACCTTTTGTCAGAACAATTATGATATTTACCTGTTTTTAGGCTGTAAGCTACTGTATACTGTAAGACATCATTGGGAAAACCCCATGTCATCATGAAAACACTAAAAGCCAAAATTAAGGACAATTTTGTAGCCTAAGATCATGATAATCAACACTTTTGACCCAACCTTGGGTTATTTTTCCATTGGCTAGTCACTCATGTGATAAGTAAAGAATTGTAAAATTCACTTATTTCATGAACCTTCACTTCAGATTTTATTTGGGCCAAATTTGTTATTTACATTTTTGCCCTCATCATGTCATCACTAAGATAAACATACAATCATCCTTGCCCTGATCATGGCATCACTGAAAAAGACATACAATCATCCTTATCCTTATCATGTCATTAATGAAATAGACATATAATCATCCTTGCCCTCATCATGTCATCAATGAAATTGACATATAAACATCCTTGCCCTCATCATGTCATCTAAAATAAACATTTAAATCATCCTTGCCCTCATCATGTCATCACTAAAATAAACATTTAAATCATCCTTGCCCTCATCATGGCATCACTACAATAGACATATAATCATCCTTGCCCTCATCATTTCATTACTGAAATAGACATATAATCATCCTTGCCCTCACTGAAATAGACATATAATCATCCTTGCTCTCATCATGTCACCACTGAAATAGACATATAATCATCCTTGCCGTCATCACTGAAATAGACATATAATCATCCTTGCCCTCATCATGTCATCACTGAAATAGACATATATTCATCCTTGCCCTTATCATTTCATCACTGAAATAGACATATAATCATCCTTGCCCTCATCATGTCATCACTAAAATAAACATTTAAATCATCCTTGCCCTCATCATGTCATCACTACAATAGACATATAATCATCCTTGCCCTCATCATGTCATCACTAAATAAACATTTAAATCATCCTTGCCCTCATCATGTCATCACTAAAATAAACATTTAAATCATCCTTGCCCTCATCATGGCATCACTACAATAGACATATAATCATCCTTGCCCTCATCATTTCATTACTGAAATAGACATACAATCATCCTTGCCCTCATCATTTCATTACTGAAATAGACATATAATCATCTTTGCCCTCATCATGTCATCACTACAATAGACATACAATCATCCTTGCCCTCATCATGTCATCACTAAAATAGACATACAATCATCCTTGCCCTCATCATGTCATCACTAAAATAGATATATAATCATCCTTGCCCTCATCATGTCATCACTGAAATAGACATATAATCATCCTAGCCCTCATCATGTCATCACTAAAATAGACATATAATCATCCTTGCCCTCATCATGTCATCACTGAAATAGACATATAATCATCCTTGCCCTCATCATTTCATCACTAAAATAGATATATAATCATCCTTGCCCTCATCATGTCATCACTGAAATAGACATATAATCATCCTTGCCCTCATCATTTCATCACTAAAATAGATATATAATCATCCTTGCCCTCATCATTTCATCACTGAAATAGACATATAATCATCCTTGCCCTCATTATGTCATCACTGAAATAGACATATAATCATCCTTGCTCTCATCATGTCATCACTGAAATAGACATACAATCATCCTTATCCTTATCATGTCATCACTGAAATAGACATACAATCATCCTTGCCCTCATCATGTCATCACTGAAATAAACATATAATCATCCTTGCCCTCATCATGTCATCACTGAAATAGACATATAATCATCCTTGCCCTCATCATTTCATCACTAAAATAGACATATAATCATCTTTATCCTCATCATGCCATCACTAAAATAGACATATAATCATCTTTATCCTCATCATGCCATCACTAAAATAGACATATAATCATCCTTATCCTCATCATGCCATCACTAAAATAGACATATAATCATCTTTATCCTCATCATGCCATCACTAAAATAGACATATAATCATCTTTATCCTCATCATGCCATCACTAAAATAGACATATAATCATCTTTATCCTCATCATGCCATCACTGAAATAGACATATAATCATCCTAGCCCTCATCATGTCATCACTAAAATAGACATATAATCATCCTTGCCCTCATTATGTCATCACTAAAATAGACATACAATCATCCTTGCCCTCATCATGTCACCACTAAAATAGACATACAATCATCCTTGCCCTCATCATGTCATCACTGAAATAGACATATAATCATCCTTGCCCTCATCATGTCATCACTGAAATAGACATATAATCATCCTTGCCCTCATTTCATCACTGAAATAGACATATAATCATCCTTGCCCTCATCATTTCATCACTGAAATAGACATATAATCATCTTTGCCCTCATCATGTCATCACTGAAATAGACATATAATCATCCTTGCCCTCATCATTTCATCACTGAAATAGACATATAATCATCCTTGCCCTCATCATTTCATCACTGAAATAGACATATAATCATCCTTGCCTCATCATGTCATCACTGAAATAGACATATAATCATCCTAGCCCTCATCATGCCATCACTGAAATAGACATATAATCATCCTTGCCCTCATCATGTCATCTAAAATAGACATATAATCATCCTTGCCCTCATCATGTCATCTAAAATAGACATATAATCATCCTTGCCCTCATCATGTCATCACTGAAATAGACATACAATCATCCTTATCCTTATCATGTCATCACTAAAATAGACATACAATCATCCTAGCCCTCATCATGTCATCACTAAAATAGACACACAATCATCCTTATCCTTATCATGTCATCACTGAAATAGACATATAATCATCCTTGCCCTCATCATGTCATCACTGAAATAGACATATAATCATCCTTGCCCTCATTATGTCATCACTGAAATAGACATACAATCATCCTTATCCTTATCATGTCATCACTAAAATAGACATATAATCATCCTAGCCCTCATCATGTCATCACTAAAATAGACATACAATCATCCTTATCCTTATCATGTCATCACTAAAATAGACATATAATCATCCTTGCCCTCATCATGTCATCACTGAAATAGACATATAATCATCCTAGCCCTCATCATGTCATCACTGAAATAGACATATAATCATCCTTGCCCTCATTATGCCATCACTGAAAGAGACACATAATCATCCTAGCCCTCATCATGTCATCACTAAAATAGACACATAATCATCCTTGCCCTTATCATGTCATCACTAAAATAGACATACAATCATCCTTATCCTTATCATGTCATCACTAAAATAGACATATAATCATCCTTGCCCTCATCATGTCATCACTGAAATAGACACATAATCATCCTTGCCCTTATCATGTCATCACTAAAATAGACATACAATCATCCTTATCCTTATCATGTCATCACTAAAATAGACATACAATCATCCTTGCTCTCATCATGTCATCACTAAAATAGACATATAATCATCCTAGCCCTCATCATGTCATCACTAAAATAGACATACAATCATCCTTATCCTTATCATGTCATCACTAAAATAGACACATAATCATCCTAGCCCTCATCATGTCATCACTAAAATAGACACATAATCATCCTTGCCCTTATCATGTCATCACTAAAATAGACATACAATCATCCTTATCCTTATCATGTCATCACTAAAATAGACATACAATCATCCTTGCTCTCATCATGTCATCACTAAAATAGACATACAATCATCCTTATCCTTATCATGTCATCACTAAAATAGATATATAATCATCCTTGCCCTCATCATGTCATCACTGAAATAGACATATAATCATCCTTGCCCTCATCATGCCATCACTAAAATAGACATATAATCATCCTTGCCCTCATCATTTCATCACTGAAATAGACATATAATCATCCTAGCCCTCATCATGTCATCACTGAAATAGACATATAATCATCCTTGCCCTCATCATGTCATCACTGAAATAGACATATAATCATCCTTGCCCTCATCATTTCATCACTAAAATAGACATATAATCATCCTTGCCCTCATCATGTCATCACTGAAATAGACATATAATCATCCTTGCCCTTATCATGTCATCACTGAAATAGACATATAATCATCCTTGCCCTCATCATGTCATCACTGAAATAGACATATAATCATCCTTGCCCTTATCATGTCATCACTGAAATAGACATATAATCATCCTTGCCCTCATCATGTCATCACTAAAATAGACATATAATCATCCTTGCCCTCATCATGTCATCACTGAAATAGACATATAATCATCCTACCCCTCAACATGTCATCACTGAAATAAACATATAATCATCCTTGCCCTCATCATGTCATCACTAAAATAGACACACAATCATCCTTATCCTTATCATGTCATCACTGAAATAGACATATAATCATCCTTGCCCTCATCATGTCATCACTGAAATAGACATATAATCATCCTTGCCCTCATTATGTCATCACTGAAATAGACATACAATCATCCTTATCCTTATCATGTCATCACTAAAATAGACATATAATCATCCTAGCCCTCATCATGTCATCACTAAAATAGACATACAATCATCCTTATCCTTATCATGTCATCACTAAAATAGACATATAATCATCCTTGCCCTCATCATGTCATCACTGAAATAGACATATAATCATCCTAGCCCTCATCATGTCATCACTAAAATAGACATATAATCATCCTTGCCCTCATCATGTCATCACTGAAATAGACATATAATCATCCTAGCCCTCATCATGCCATCACTGAAATAGACATATAATCATCCTTGCCCTCATTATGCCATCACTGAAAGAGACACATAATCATCCTAGCCCTCATCATGCCATCACTGAAATAGACATATAATCATCCTTGCCCTCATCATTTCATCACTGAAATAGACATATAATCATCCTAGCCCTCATCATGTCATCACTGAAATAGACATACAATCATCCTTATCCTTATCATGTCATCACTAAAATAGACATATAATCATCCTAGCCCTCATCATGTCATCACTGAAATAAACATATAATCATCCTTGCCCTCATCATGTCATCACTGAAATAAACATATAATCATCCTTATCCTTATCATGTCATCACTGAAATAGACATACAATCATCCTTGCCCTCATCATGTCATCTAAAATAGACATATAATCATCCTTGCCCTCATCATGTCATCACTGAAATAGACATACAATCATCCTTGCCCTCATCATGTCATCTAAAATAGACATATAATCATCCTTGCCCTCATCATGTCATCACTGAAATAGACATACAATCATCCTTGCCCTCATCATGGCATCACTACAATAGACATATAATCATCCTTGCCCTCATTATGTCATCACTAAAATAGACACATAATCATCCTTGCCCTCATCATGTCATCACTGAAATAGACATATAATCATCCTTGCCCTCATCATGTCATCACTAAAATAGACATATAATCATCCTAGCCCTCATCATGTCATCACTGAAATAGACATACAATCATCCTTGCCCTCATCATGTCATCTAAAATAGACATATAATCATCCTTGCCCTCATCATGTCATCACTGAAATAAACATATAATCATCCTTATCCTTATCATGTCATCACTGAAATAGACATACAATCATCCTTGCCCTCATCATGTCATCTAAAATAGACATATAATCATCCTTGCCCTCATCATGTCATCACTGAAATAAACATATAATCATCCTTATCCTTATCATGTCATCACTAAAATAGACATATAATCATCCTTATCCTTATCATGTCATCACTGAAATAGACATACAATCATCCTTGCCCTCATCATGTCATCTAAAATAGACATATAATCATCCTTGCCCTCATCATGTCATCACTGAAATAAACATATAATCATCCTTGCCCTTATCATGTCATCACTAAAATAGACATACAATCATCCTTATCCTTATCATGTCATCACTGAAATAGACATACAATCATCCTTGCCCTCATCATGTCATCTAAAATAGACATATAATCATCCTTGCCCTCATTATGTCATCACTGAAATAGACATACAATCATCCTTGCCCTCCAACATCCTGAAAGTAGGTATTTAGTTTAGTTGATATTTATCATTCATCACACCAATTTACTCAAATTTATCAAAACCACATTAAAACCCCTTCGAAAATAAACTAAAAATACATGAATGTTGGCCAAAAGAGCAAAAGTAAAAATTACAACTTAATACCAGGGTGAAGAGAATAGCTCTTTCTATTCATTGAATAGTCATGCTATAAATGAAAAGATTGATAATTGATAACCATTTATTATGAACTTCATTATTGCTGTAATGTCTTACCTCTGACAATCAGGCGCTGCACTGAGTGGAGACCTTCATCTCTACCATGGGTTTGAAAGGTTTGATACACTGCTGCGTCAGAGCTCTGCACAGATTGAAAAAACAGTGAGGTGGAACCACTGTTGAAAGTACCTCCATTATTCTTCCTCCATCCTACTGTCTGAGTGACAGTGCCAAGCATTGTCACTGACAAGGTTGTTGAATCACCCACATTGACAGTTTTTGTGAAAAATCCTGCTGGATGAAAATCAGCTGAGGAAGAGAAAAATACCTTCTTTACAATTAAGTCACTGCATTGGATGAAGTCAAGTTCTTTTTTCTGCCGTCCCACCCAATGCTTAGTTACGTTAAGACAAAAAGTATTTAACATCATTTTAAATTATGCATTGTTTTATTTTGTCATATCACAAAGACAAATCCTAGGAATGTCCTGATATGTCAACTTATTGTTTTTCAATCTATCACCAAAGTTATTTAAACATTAGTACAGACACTGCTTAAAAACATCTTGTGCAAATATCAGATTACAATTTTACGCATCATTCCACAAGAATAACTTTGCTTTAAAGGACATTTCATACTCCTTGGGAGATGCTGCTCCTCTTAATAAAAACTCCTTTGTGTTGGGAGGAAATCAAGCACATGGTTCATTGAACAGCTTGTGTGGAGTGTTGAACAGACCAGTTTTGTGGTTTTGGGAATTAAAGAAAAAGATAACTTTTACTTTAACCGGCCCAGGCTGCTCTTTATGAGGGCCAGTCCAAGTGTTCCTGGTTTTAAGCAGAGCCATTTCTAATGAATGAGGGCAGTTGCATATGACCACGATATTGAAGCTCCTATACATCGTACCCCCAATCAACATTAATTGGAAGGAGAACAGTCTGATGATTTCAGTGATTGAAATGTAGAATGCAGAAATTTAAACAATATTAATGATTTTGAGCTCCTCTCTTTCATACATCACAACTTGTGCAAATATTAGAATGCTTCAAAACTCATTAACTTCAAATTGCTTCTGGTGCAATTTAAATACTACTCAGTTCAGAATGTACAGTTCGTTCTGGTGAACATAGAATCCATACTGTCCATACTGTACATCTTTCAATGAGATAGGGTATTATACAGTTTTTAAACCTTTAAAAAAACCCAGCTTTTGACTTCTTGAGAGGTCAAAGTTTGTAACAATAATGATGAGCATCTGCAGGCTGTGCATCAACCTCATCTTCTGAGCAGCAGTTTGCAATGGCGTATAAGTAATACATGCACAACAGACTATTTGAAAATTAACCATGCATAGAGAAAACAAAAACAGAAGTCAAGGAGTTTAATGTTATTCAAAACTATTTGTCAAATGTAAATCAAATTACCTGCACACACAAACTACATGTATTAAAGCATGTCAGTTACTATAATTAAACCACTCTACAGTATGCAAAACAGTTTAAATGACTTGACAATGTAAAATACTTCTTATATTTTCAGATTCTTTCATGCCTAATTATTGTTATATATTTGGTGATCATGTAAGGGCAATCCCAATTTCCAGTCATATATTATCCACATGACATTTTACACATTTGTCCTCGTTTCCTTGTTCATCAAATACTGTAGCTAGCCATTGCAATTCATGTTATAATAATTTCATCTCACTCTTTGATTTAATGGATTGCTATTTAATTTCCTGGGTTGGTCTTTATGCTCCATTAACATTAATGACATAGATAATAGTGCTGGTTTGTTTGTTTGTTTGATGAGGGCTTAACGGCACCACAACAGCGAGAGTCAAATTGTGCCTGAGAGGTTAGATCATTCTAGAGGTAGGAAGAAAAGAAAACAGGGAAATTAAGAGAAACACGGGAACTAAAAGCCAGAAAGCTGGGATAGAGAGAGGAAGTGCATGGGTGAAAAATTAAAGTAGACAGAGAGTGGGGTGGGAGATGAGGACTAAATATGGTTGTAGAAGGAAGCATGATGAAGGAAGGAGAAAATTTTATCCGGAGGGTTTTTTTGGAAGAGCTCGGCAATTGAGTTGTGGGGAGCGAGGGAAGCTCTGGGAAGGTTGTACAGGGGGAAGCAAGAAGGACGTGATGGACTGTGAGGATGCAATGGCAATTGTTGCAGAGGGGTGGGGGAAGCCAATAAGAAGGGAGTGAGTGAGGTGGGTGTGTCCTATTCTGATGAGGTCAACAACCTCCACCCCAACCCGAACCTCATGCTCAATGGCAATCGCATCTCTAAAGTTGACCAAACTAAGTTCCTGGGTTTAACCCTGGACCCCAAGCTCTCCTACAAGCAACACATCACCAACCTGAAACAGAAAAAGCGGCACCACAACAGCGAGAGTCAAATTGTGCCTGAGAGGTAAGATCATTCCAGAGCCAGTTGAGGCTGAGTTGGAGCCTATTTTCGACAAGAGAAAAGCTAGGGAAGGAGAAGAAGATGGTGAAGTCGTCACGTAGTGGACGTTGATGTTGTCCACGTAGAGGAAGTTGTCTAAAAGCGTAGGAGAGGCTAAGCTTTCTACACCTTAGCAGAAAGGGGGTTCGTTGGCTTCAATGTAAAGGCTGGTGATGGGGGAGGTCCTATAGGCACCCAGACAAATTCTGAGGGTGTTATTTTGGATGGTGTTGATGTGGTTGAGGTAAGAGTTGTGAGCGGCACAGTAGACAATATTGCCGTAGTCGAGCTTGGCACAAATGGTGAGCCTGAAGATTTTAAAGAGAGCATGGCGGTTCACACACCAAGTGGTGTTGGAGAGGAGACGGAGAATGTTGAGGGAGCTGTTGCATTTCTGTTTCAGATTAGTGATGTGCTGCTTGTAAGAGAGCTTGGGGTCTAGGGTTAAACCCAGGAACTTAGTATGGTCAACTTTAGGGATGCGATTGCCATTGAGCACAAGGTTTGGCTTGGGGTGGAGGTTGTTGAAATGACAGAAGTGCATGCAGACTGTCTTGTCTTTGGAGAATGTAAAACCGTTATTGTTGCACCAGTCTTGCAGCCAGTTGAGGCTGAGTTGGAACCTATTTTCGACAAGAGAAAAGCTAGGGGAGGAGAAGAAGATGGTGAAGTCGTCACATAGAGGACGTTGATGTTGTCCACGTAGGGGAAGTTGATGTTGGGGCCAAGGTTGTCCATGAAATCATTAATGCTCAGGTTGTAAAGAGTGGGAGAGAGGATGCTGCCCTAAGGGATGCCCTCTTCTTGAAGGTAGGGGTTGGAGAGGGTGTGGCCAATATGAACTTGGAACTGCCTGGGTGAGAGAAAGTTTTGAATAAAGATGGGGAGGTGGCCTCTGAGGCTGATGGTGTGAAGTTTGCGGATAATGCCGTATTTCCAAGAAGTGTCAAAACCTTTCTCAAGGTGAAAAAAGATGGCAATGAGGTGTTCCTTTTTTGCAAAGGATTCCCGGATAGCGGTGTCAAGCGTAATTAACTGGCCCAGGGTATTGTGACATTTCCAGAAGCCGCTTTGGTGAGGGGAGAGGATTCTGTTGGTCTCAAGGAACCGCTTTAATCTCTGGTTAATGATCCTTTCCATAATTCTACAGAGACAGTAGGAGAGGGCGATGGGGCAGTAGCTGGAGGGGTCGGTACTGTCCTTCCCTGGTTTGGAGAGAGGGGTGATGATAGCTGTCCTCCAGATAGGGGGGAAAGGAGTGTGAGGACCAAATGTGGTTTAGGATGGTGAGTAGGGTAGTGGTGGTCTTGTTGGGGAGGTGTTTAAGGAACTGGTAGGGGATGTTATCTGGGCCCTTGGAGATGCAGCCAGCATCATGGATGGTTTGCTTTAATTCAGAAAAGGTGAGAGAGGTGTTGTAGCTCTTGTTGTTGTCTGAGGGAAAGGTGATAGTCCTGGCTTCATCACAAGCTTTTTTGTTTTTAAAAGCATTGGGGTAGTTGGCTGAGGACAAGATGTTGCTGGAATAGGCAGCGAGGTGGTTAACGATGTCCTTTTTGGCGGTGAGAAGGTTACCATTCCAGGAGAATTGGAAGACTTGCCCATCCTGCCGTGGAAGCTGTTAACCATTCTCCAAATCTTCTTAGTGGGGGTATTGGTGGTGTGAGAAGAGATGAAGTTGTTCCAAGTGTTGGTTTTACTGTGATTGATAGTGCACCTGGCTTTGGCACGGTGATGCGAAAGAGGTTGAGGTTGTGGGTGGTCGGGTTAGTTTTTAAGTTCCTAAGGGCCCTTTTTCTGTTCTTGATGGCGGTTTTGCAATCATCAGTGAGCCAGGGATTGGGGGAAGAAGGGATGGGGGGGGTTGGAGGTTTTAGGGATGGAGCAGGTGGCAATGTTGATAAAGATGTTACTGAAGTTTGACATGGGATCCTCACCCTAAAGGAGATGGGGGAGAGGTGTGAGTCGCGGAGGATTTCAAAAAGGGGCCAAGTCGGCCTTCTGGAGGTTCCAAATATGGGTGTGGTCTGTGAGGGTTTGAAGGTTGGAGTGAAGAAGAAGAGGGTAATGGTCACTACCACAGAGATCAGCACTAACCTTCAAGCTAAAATCAAGGAGGATGGGGGAACAGATAGACAGGTCAATACATGTGAGTGGCAGGGTGAAGGTAGGCCAGGGAGTTAGTGTTGAGCTAGGAGAGGCTGTGCTGTCGAAGAGTGTTTTCGACAAGCTTGCCTCTGGGGGTGGTGGTATTAGAACCCCACAGGGGGTTGAAGTCACCAAGAAGGATGAAGGGGGAGGGGAGCTGAGAGATGAGGTTGTTAAGGCTGGTTGGCTGAATGTTGGTGTTGGGGGGAGATAAATATTGTAAAAGTGAAGGTTTTGTGGAGGGAGATAGACATACAGATGGCCTGACGGTCGGTGTTCACATGAACAGGGCTGTGTGGAATATGTCTAACGAGAATGGAGACGCCCTCACAGGCATCCACTTGATGTTTATGGTAGCAAGCGAAGTTGTTGAGGGAATAATGGTCAGTGGCTTTCAAGAAGGTTTCTTGTAAGCAGAAGACGACCGGGTTGAAGGTGGTGGCCAGTAGGTCAATTTCTTCTGAGTTGACCTTAAGGCTCCTGATGTTCCATTGTATAATGTTGTGGGTGTTATTGTAATTGTTTGCGTTGCATGCCATAAGAAGGCAAGGGGTTATCTGAAGGAAGATCTGTTGGGTCTGAGTTGGCTTTTTTTTTCTTTGGATCTGTTTCATTGGGAGCGGTTGTTTTTTAAAGTTGGATGAGAAGTATGTTCGGTGTCTTCGGTAATCAAACAATCCATGTTCTCTTCAGTGTCATATGCATGGGTTTGGATGGTAGGCTGTTTGTTGATTGGTTGCTTGTTGGTTTGTTGGTTAGTTTGTTGGTTTGATATTTGTTGGCCAGGTTGGCTTGAGTTTGATGGCATCAGAGGTGTTGGGGTAGGGGACGGCGGGGGTTTTAGAAAAGGAAGGAACATTGGGGAGAGAAGTGGTGGTGGAGGTGGTTTGGGTAATGGGTGTTGGTGGGTTGTTGGCAATGGTGATGGGCTTAGGACTGGGTAAGAAGAGCCAGGTGAGGTCGGTTTGGGCATGTGAGTCAGTTTTAGTTGTGCTTGGTGTGCGGTATTGGTGTTTGAGGAGATTGCACTCACGTAGGAAGGTTTGGTGTGAAGGGAAGCGAGGAATTGCTTCCTGGCCTCCGGTAAAATGGTGTTGGAATTAAGGGTTTTCAGTTTGGTTATCTGCTTTTCCTGAAGCCAGGTGGGGCAGTCTTTTGAGAAGGAGGGATGGGTGGCATGGTGAGCACCGTCGCAATTGGTGCAGAGTGGGGTGTTGGTGCAGGAGGCGCTGTCATGGCACGGGGCTCCACAGTTACCTCTGGCACTTATGACAACTTGAACGGAGGGGATTGGGAATGTAAGGGACGACTGGGATTCTCAGGTAGCCAGGATGGCCAGAAAATAGAGCAGATGTATCTGTGTGTATCAGGGAATATTTCAACTACAGAGATGAAATCACAACACAGAATAGGATTCTGTTTAAAGGACAAAGGATAATAGTGCCCAAATCCACGCAACCACTGATGTTACAGAAAGCTGACAACAGCCATCAAGGGTTTGAAGCATGCATGAGACGAGCCCGAGATAGTTTGTTCTGACCAGGAATGTCACAACAGATCCATGAACTGGTATTGAAATGCACCACATGTAATGCATTGAAGCCAAGACAGCAGAAAGAAACAATGATGTCTTGGGAAATCCCTTCCAAACCATGGCAAATTGTAGCACAAGACTTGTTTACATACAACCATACAGACTACCTACTCACAGTAGACTCCTATTCTGACTACTGGGAAGTAGATAAACTAGAGGATACCCAAGCCCAGACAGTAATAAAACTAACAAAACAACAGTTTGCCCGATATGGGATACCTCAGAAGGTAATCACGGATAACGGCCCTCAGTTTGTATCTCAAGAGTTGGAACAATTCGCAAAGACTTGGGATATGAACCAAATTGCTTGGTCACCTAGATACAGCCAAAGTAATGGTAAGGCAGAGTCGGATGCGAAAATAGCTAAAACCCTTATCCGTAAAGCTCATATGGATAAGAAGGATGTGCATCTTGCCATATTGGATTGGAGAAACACGCCTGATAAGCAAAAAAGCTTATTTCGCGAAGAACTCGGACACTACTTCTGATTTCAGAACAGTTACTTCAACCTAAAGTTGCAGGAGTCAGTGAAAATATCACAGTAAAAAAACAAAAGGCCAAACTCCACTACGACAAGACAGCCAGAGATTTACCCGAACTGCACATCAGTGAAGAGGTTCGCTTCAACCATACATGCTAAAACAATGTTGGCGAAAGGCAACCTGTCTATAGAAAGTAGGACCACGATCTTATCTTGTTCAAACCGAGGATGGCAGCAAATAAAGGAAGACAGAAAATTTCCCAGAACCACCACTGAAGACTTCTGCGCTACAACACCAAACGCAGAAATTTATACAGAAACTGAACTTTATTCAAGCAAAACAGATAACAAAGAAAGATCAGAAACAGAACCAAAGAAAACAACTACCAATTTGACTAGCACATTCGTCAAGACTTCAACCAAAGCCACAAGTTGTGCAAGTACAACAACCAATGCAACTCTGCAAACGACTGCAGTGAAAACAACCAGAACCAGAGCAAATATCCAGCCACCAGCCAAATACAAAGACTATATAATGTGAAAGAAGAAGAAATTTAAAAAAAAAACAATGTCTGAGGACAATTCTTTTATTTAAGTCAAACTTAGAATTCTGTTATTGACAGAAACAGTGTCAAGTAGATTAGCTTATACATGTAAAGTATATAAACAAAGAAAATGTGCCAAAGTTTTTTTTTTCCCCAATGTGTATTTTCTTTATGGATACCAGGATAACACACAACCAAAACAATCACTTCAATCTTGGATACGAATATATATTACAAAAAAAAAAGGAAAAGAAAGGCACACATAGGAGTGCAGAGTCAGTGACTGGGCATAATAATCCTAAGACTCTAGCACATGGATCAGTAACGTCGCACTGCTGATTTGCTGATCATTGACTGCGTTACATTCCATTTAGGTAAGTTGTTATACTTAAAGACTCAAAGACTGTTTTCATTGAACTCTTAAGCCATTTCATGTCATAACCATATTTAGTATTCATAAGAATAGAACCAACTGGTAACTACCTGAACTGAACTGTAAGTTAAAACCACTGTTACCACAGATAACTTTATGCGTTGACATTATCATAGTCTGTAGTGTTATAAGCTATGAGTTGGTATCTTTGAAAAGGGAGATGTTAGTGGATCTGCTAATATACAGGTACACCCTCCATGAGGACTCTGTACATACTAAATCAAGCTCTATTGTCATATCCATCTCACACATTGCTTGTCGCCGTCTCTTTTTAACCTAGCTATTTAGTCCTTTACAGGCTAACACTATGCTCCAGACATAGCATTATTAATTCCATTAGGACAAATAACTGTTTTCATTCCATAAATACAAACAAAATTGAAAATATTTGGACAGCACTTTTGCTGAAGTGGGCAAAAGCAACTTGAAGGTATATTCATAGGGAGGGTTAAATAGAATATTTCTACTTTGCACAGGGGTGTAATTTCGCTTAATCAATTATTTTTTAACAACCAGATCCCTGTTTATAGCCTGTTACCATGGCAACAAGTGTGGAAAAATTAAGTTTTCCTCATTTCATCCATATTCTATACCTAAATTATTGTTCTAACCTCTTTTCCAAAAACAAGTGGTTCAATCACCAAGTCACTATTTCTATATTCATGTGAATAAATTTATTAATGGATCAAAATTGTCCCAAGTCCATTTAAGACCCAAAAATGGGCATAACCTTATTGTTAAAAATATTACCAATAAATTTACCCCGCTAAGCGTAGCAGGGATATTTACAAGAGTGATACTTACCTTCCATGCTATAAATAAGCAATCTGGTCACATGACCTGATTTTAACGCACTTCTAACCGATCTTAAAAACTTAGTTACCAGTCCAGACCTGACCTCCATGTAAGCTCTACTAACCCTCACTTAACATTCCACAAGGCCTGAACGAGAAGGGAGGCGGGCCGGGGTGCATGGAAGGTAAATATAACTCTCGTAAATATCACCGCTACACTTAGCGGGGTAAATTTACTTCAAGTTATACCTTACCTTCCATGCTATAAATATGCAATCAGATTGCAATTATTATTATTATAATAATTGCAGTTCTGATCTTTCTCGTGTTAAGTGTGGAGTCCCTCAAGGCTCTATATTAGGACCACTTCTATTTATTTTATATACTAACGATATAAGTAATGTGTCTTCAAAATCATCTTTAATTTTATTTGCAGATGACACAAATATTTTTTATCATGGTAGTAACGCTTTATGAGTTACAAGACATTATCTGCTCTGATTTATTATGTTATCAGGACTGGTTCTGTGCTAATAAGCTTTCTTTAAATGCAGCTAAAACTAATTATATTGTTTTTGGTTCTCTTAGTAAAAATTGGAATGTCACTATCAATTTGAATGGAATAATAGTCCATAAAGTAACCTCAACCAAATTTGTAGGGGTGACCATCGACTCCAATCTTTCCTGGTCAGACCATATTTATTCAATTTGTAACAAAATTTCTAGAGCTGTTGGTATCCTTTCTAAATTGAAATATTATATTCCAAGAAATATTCTAAGGTGCTTGTATCAAACTCTTATTTTGCCTCATTTGTCTTATTGTTGCAGTGTTTGGTCAAGTGCAACTAAAACCACTTTAGATAAATTGATTGTCTTACAAAAACAGGCTATTTGACATATTACCAATGCTCATTATCGCGAAAGTACCAGCAAGCTTTTTCTGTCGCTTAATCTTCTGAAATTGCCTGACCTCATCCAAATCAATCTTGCAACTATTGTTTATCGTGCAACACATAATGACCTCTCATTTCCTTTAGTTAATCTATTTAAGACAAACAATGACTTTCCTCCATATAATACCTGTCAATCAAATAACATTCATTGTCCTCCATGTTGCACTAATCTGATTAGATTTAATACTTGTAACCGAGCCATTGATTTTTGGAATTCCATCCCTTGTGACATACAAACTTGTAATTCTCTTGCCAGCTTTCGGAAAATCATTAGACAAAATTGTATAAATAATTACTAAATACTCTATCTATTACTACTTGTTATATTCTATCCGTAACTTTAGGGGTAGGGGATGGGTGGTGAATAGGGTCTGGTATTTTTGGTAGGGGCTGGTAAATTGGGGGAGGTCTAGTAACTTCAAGGGTGGAGTGGGTAGTTTATGCTAAAATTAACTTACTTTGTAACCAGGGAGTGTTGTACTTAGTTAAGCTCTCCAGAGTTTTTTTGCAACACTTCCTTTCACATACATATTGTATATTATTATATCCTACACCTATCCACATTTCTATATGTTGATAACTGTATTTCAACAATTCAAATATTTGTAAACTCAATTGTATATCTGTATATATTGTATATTGTTATATGTAAATATGTTGTGAAAAACCAAATAAATAAAGCAAAAGCAAAAATAAAGCAAGGATAGGAAGGAAGGGAGTTCAGGTCGCAGCACAATTTTCTAAAGGCTGGAACTAAAAATCTCACTAATCTTATCCCGCTTAAAGGATGAAATTCCTTCTCCTATTAGAGATGAAATACCTCAGAGTGGGAAGTACTAAAACATAGTAAACCACTTCTAGTTACAGTCAAACCAAGCAAGGCACTATTCGTTACCAGTACCTAAGGCAAACATCGCATGAACCTGAGTTAGAAACTCGGAAAACATGCCAACCGGAAGAGCATTTGGACACAATATGAATATTATAGTAGTGTCTACAATAACGCCACAAAATGCACCGGGTTCGTCCACGAGATGGAACCGGCTAGTAAAATATGATTGGGAACAAAGCGTGTACTAGCTAAAATGAATTGAAGAATTCCCAGATCGGGGAAAAATTCGTTAGCACGTAACTGCATTAGAGCAAAAGTTAGCGGGGTAACACGAACTTCGCAAAGTAAGTCAGGCAAAAAACAAGGGAAAAAGTCCGCGACATGCGTTTCTCGAATGGTGGCGCGAGAAATCCTGTGAAAGGGGCAATGCCTCGATTCGAGTAAATACCCCGGCCATTCCATGAACAAGTCTTGAGCAGCTGAAGGAACCGCAGTTGGCCAGGCCAAGTGGGCGCTATCGGTTGTATGTCACCTTGCTTAGCATACTCGGTACTAGCATGAAAGGCGGAAAACGTAGCTCACATAGTGAGTCCCTTTGAAAGTAAATGCGTCGACCCCGAAACCCGCGGGTCAGGAGATAGGACGCAAAGAATCGATAACTTGCAATTGCCACGGATGCGGACAGACCTACGTTTGGGAGACCGAAAAAGATCCTGATCGCTCTTGTCACCTATGGGAAGCACGCCCATTCTGTGGGGATTCCACTGAAGCGGGACGATTGTGATCATGTTCTTGTAGTCAGAGGTGAGTGGCCTTAAGGCTGGCATAGTTCGTCCTGCGCCTAGACGAGAGGAGGGGTTCCACAAACTCTTGGGGGTCCGTTCCTCTCTGTCCAAAAAGGAGACCACAACAGTGGTGAAATATCGGCACGAATCTGAACTGCCTTGCTCAGCACTAGTGGTAAAAGGTGAAAAATGCCCGGTATACTACCTGTAAAAAAGGCTAAGTACCTGTCCAAGTTTCTGTCATAGGGGGTCACATGAAATATGCCTCTACCTCGACCAAGACGCATCCGTCGGCACTGACAGTGAAAGTCTGACAGGTGGAAACTTCGTTCCTCACAACAGGTGGGAGCGTCCGCACCACCACCAAACAGGGGTGGCCTCTGACTAAACGTGTAAAGCGGAGGTACTGTATGAGACCATCTTCAGCCCGAGGGTAGACTTCAACACCATCCTCTCCATGACCCGCCTAGCCTAAGGGTGTCAAAAATACGCATCAGTCGCTGATGGCCGGTGGTGTGTGGGAGGCAACAGCCTCTCTTTTCACGGCCTGTGTTATCCAAGACAGAAGTCTGGACGTAAAGAGGTTCATGAAGGAAGGAAATATCCTCCCATGGATGGAACTAAAATTCTTCACATTAGAGCTTCCAGCTTCTTTCTGTCCCTACTCCGGGACCTGCTCCGTTGTGGAGAGAACAAGGAGAGAGAAATAAGCGAAATGTCGAACTTCGGCAAAATGCCCAGGGTGAAGTGCCGTTGAGTGGGAAGAGTCATTAAGGCTGATAGCACTGTTAGTTAATTCTAAGTTAGGGTTAACGTACGTCGTACACTTTAACTCTGTAAAAAACTCGTACAACAGCGGAGCTGTGGAGCCCCGGTGATTGAGGAACAACGTGGCAGATAAGACTGCTGACCCTGAGCAAAGTTTGTTTAAGCTTTACTGAACTAAACCAACGGTTAACGAATTAAAAGGCAGGCCATTCATATAAAACATATACAAAACAGGCTGCTAACAGTGTAAGGCTATGTAGCTGCAGGACGCTTTTGAGTCGTAAGACCGCGGAGCCGTAAGTCATTGCCTACGGCTCCAAAGTGGTGTCTGAAAACTGTAGCAGTTGCGGAACCACGGAACTCTAGGCCACTCCTATAAACAGCGAAACTTGTCTATGAAGTTGATTGAAAAAGGTCTTTATGTACAACGTATAGTTACAACCTTGGAACTGCGGAGCCTATGGCTACGGATGTGGAGAAAAGTAATACCTTATGTCTGTAAGGGTACTTAACTAACAGGCCTTGAAGCCGCAAGCCGCATTCAACTGCTTTAAGAAGGTGTTAAAGTGTTTAATAGCTACCCCGATTGTGAGATTGTCTATCAAAAGGCCACCTACTGTATGTCAAGAAAAGTACCCTTCATGGAGTTAATTTTGACAGCGGGTTTAACGTACTACGTCAACTGTATGAGTCGTTAACCCAAGCACTGGGGCAGAAATCACGAAAGAGTTGACGTCCTGCGTATACTACACGGGCCGTTAATTCCGTTAAACACCCTTCACCACGCAGCCGAGAAGCTCGTGGCTACGTGGGTGGACTAACTCCGTACTCAGTACGCGTCCCTGTTAAGTAGTATAGAGCCGTTATGGATCTACAAAGGCGTCAACGTGACAAGTAAGTTCCACTAGCCGTTCGCCCAGTTTGCCTCTGTTCACCACGGAGCAACAAAGCTAGTGGCTACGCGAGGGGGACTACTGCCGTACTGGTCATGTCCTTAATGTAATAGCTATCAGTACAAAAGAACCATCTGGGTCTATGATAGCATTAACGTACTACATCTGTTACATGAGTCGTTACCTCAGTATATTTCTATTCACCACGGTTCCACTGAGTAAGTGGCTACGTGTGAGGGAGTAAAGTCGTACTCAGTACGCATTCCTGTTGGAATAGCTAAAAACATACTGGAGCCGTATGGGATACGAAGGAGTTCACGTGCTAGGCAAGCTATACGAACCGTAAACTCTGTTTCACTATGGAGCTGGGAGCTGCGTGGGGAAGGGGGGGACTCAGTAAGTCATACTCAGTATGTGTCCCGGTAAGAATAACGACCGTGGAACTCTGTAGCTCCTGGCTACTGGTTACTTACCACCGTGAAGTCCGTTTGTATCTGTTCACCACGGAGCAGCGTAACCGGTGGCTACGTGTGGGGGACTGCCGTTGAACGCTATACGCGTCCCAGTAAGAATGACGATCGCGGAACTCTGTAGCATGCAGCAATCGGTCACATTATCCCGAAGTTGTCTTACCCGGGTTTATCGTACGTTGTACATTATCCCGTGTAGGTCCTGTGGGGGCTGTCATGGCCCATTCACCGGAGCCGTATAAGGCTAGTCTCTGAGCCCATGAGGACCCATACAAGGCCACACAACGGAGCCGTAAGGACTTGTAGAGTGTAGCTACGAAACTGTATGGACCTGTAAAGCTGTGTTCCGGACCCGTGTACTTATATCTTGGAGCCGTACGGACCGGTACGGAGCCGTTCAGAGGGCCGGTAAAGTTGTGGTACTCCCGAGAAAATAGCTCTCGTGATGTTATGCCTCTTGTGGAGATGGTTTTCTTATCACCCGACCATAAAGCTTCGTAACCTAAGGAAATGCTTACACGCAACGCTTCGCGGGGCATCCTGGGTGCCTAATGCACCGACATTTGGGGACCTGTCCTCCGTGTCCATGATGCTGGTGAAATTTTTTGCGGAACCGTGACGTTCAACACGGAAATCTTACTAAGGTAGCTCACACAGACGTGGAACTGCGTAGCTGATGGCTACAGTAACAAGAAGAAAATAGCTCTTGTGACGCTATACTCCTTGTGAAGATTGTTACTTATCACCTGACTATGTAGCTTCATAGCTAAAGGGTCTATTTTCGGGTTTGTTGTACGTTACCCCGCTAAAAGCCATACAGACCCATTTGCCAGAGCAGTATGGAACGAAAAGTCGTTGGTTAAGAAACTGTACGGACCCGTACGTAGCGGTCCCATGACCCGTACGGAGCCATGGGGCTGTGTTATGGACCCTTACAGGGTCGTGAAAACAAGCCATGGGGCCATACAGAACCGATCACCGGAGCCGTACGGACCCATATGAACCTGTGAAAGTAATCCAATGGCTCTATAACGAGCCGTAAAAAAGTTTGTAACATACGTATAACCCCTTAGGACGCCGCCTCTTGTGGGCCTACAGGTCCCTTCGCAGAACCGTGGTAAACAGCGGTGTACACGGGTTTTTTCTTTTGGATATCACCGGAGCGTAACTAAAAGAAGCGTTTACACGCAACGCATCACGGGACGTCTTGGGCACGTAAGGCACCGACACTTGGGGACCTGTCCTCCGTGTCCATGATATTGATGAAAAATATTGCGGAACTGTAATGCTCAATGCGGAAAATCTTACTGAGGCAGCTCGCACGGCAGTGGAACTGCGTAACTAATGGCTACAGAAACAAGAAAAAAATAGCTCTCGTGATGCTATACTTCTTGTGAAGATTGTCACTTATCATCTGACAATGTAGCTTCGTAGCTAGCGGGTCTATTTCCGGGTTTATCGTACAGTGTACATTATCCCATTACAAAACTCTGGAGCTGTACAGACCCGTTCACTGGTTATATTGCGGAACTGTAATGTTCAACACGGAAAATCTTACTGAGGCAGTTCGCACGGCTGCGGAACTGCGTAACTAATGGCTACAGAAACAAGAAGAAAATAGCTCTCGTGATGCTATACTTCTTGTGTCGTACGGTTAAGAGAAGCGTTTACACGCAACACATCGCGGGACATCTTGGGTGCGCAACGCACCAACACTCGGGGATCTGTCCTCCATGTCCATGATATTGGTGAAAATAATTGTGAAACTGTAACGTTCAGTGCGGACAATCTTATTAATGGCGTTCAGACGGCCGTGGAACTGCGTAGCTAATGGCTATGGGACCAAAAAGAAAATAGCTCTCATGGTGCTATACTTCTTGCGAAGATTGTCACTTGTCACTTGACCACGTAGCTTCGTAGCTAGTTAGCTAGTTGGTGTATTTCCGGGTTAATCGTACGGTGTACACTATCCTGTTACAAAGTATGGAGCCATACGGACCCGTTCACAAGAGCTGTATGGAGCTGGGGCCACGGAGCAGTATGGAACTATCCGGCCATCCAACAGACCCGTAAATACGGGCCATTGAGCAGTCGAATGGACCCGTACAGATCCGTAAACATGAGCAGTGGAGCCGTCCAATGGACCAGTAGGGACCCGTAAACACGGGCCGTGGAGCCGTCTAATGGACCCGTACGGACCCGTAAACACAGGCCATTGAGCCGTCCAATGGACCCGTACGGACCTGTAAACACGGGCCGTGGAGCCGTCCAGTGGACCCGTACGGACCCGTAAACACGGGCCATGGAGCCGTCCAATGGACCCGTACAGACCCGTAAACATAGGCCGTGGAGCCGTCCAATGGACCCGTAAACACGGGCCGTGGAGCCGTCCGATGGACCCGTACGGACCTATAAACACGGGCTGTGAAGCTGTCCATTGGACTTGTAAACACGGGCCGTGGAGCCATATGGAGCTGTCCAATGGACCCGTACGGACCCGTAAACAAGTGCCGTGGAGCTATATGGAGCCGTCTAATGGACCCGTAAACACGCACCATGGAGCCGTATGGAACCGTCCAATGAACCCGTATGGAATCGTCACGGACCCGTATGGAGCCGTGAACACAGGCCGTGGAACCATATGGATCCAATCACCGGAGCCGTATGGACCAGAAAGGACACGTGAAATCACTTGTGACTCACGTATAACCTCTTTGAGCATCGCCTTTTCATGGCCCCACCGGTCCCTATCGTGGAACCGTGGACCACAGCGGTGTACAAAGGGTTTACCCACTAATAATCCGCGCCTCCCACAACTCAGTAATCTTATCAAGAAGGAGGCGCTTCTTTATAGTGGTTTATTTTAAGTGACGTCTAGGACGCCACTTAGCTTATCAATAGACTCACGTAACTTACATCTGATAGACCGCACCCGTGGCCCTCCCGACTCAGTAATCTCTCGAGTCAGAGGCCTCCAGAGGGTTAATCAGGAAAAAGTTAACAAAGTAAACTACGAACACAGGCTTCCATGACTCAGTAATCTATCGAGGAGATGGCCCTCGCGTAAAAGTAGAAACTCTGAGACTATAATTGATTTATATCGCCTCCTGGCGTTTTTCTGAAAAGTAAAAATATATATGAATGCATACATATACACTTACACCAAGATGCCCTCACTGGGGATGTACCTACAACCCTTCGTCAAACATAGAGAGTTAATTAAGCCACAGCAATTTAGTACATCAAAAAAAATTATCAGAAAAATCTATATCTGAAAAATTCTAGAAACCCGAGAAAATGCACCGAATGTAAATTCTTTAATAGTGTAGGGATAGTGTGAAAAACACGAACCACTGAGTAACTTGGCGTCTGTGGTGATAAAAAAAAAAGATTAGATCTCCTGTGAAGAGGACGTCAGGGAGACCCCCTCAAGTCTCTCCAACGCCCCAAAACTCAAGCTTGAAAATTAAAAACTTTGTCTTAATTATATGCAAAAAAAACAAACACACGATATTTACTAGTAACGTTAAATAAAATAAAGTCTCTCTTGTAGCAACTGTAGCTCCCTGAAGCTGTAAGAAGCCGACTCCTCCAACACCCTGTGGTGACGTCGACCCAATACGCATGCGCCAAAATCGATTGAAGAAATTGACTAATGAATACGAGAACCTGTACTGAAAGTCCTGGGAGTCGGACGGAAGAAATCCCTGACCCATGGCTACTTCGTCTTACCTCAGAAGACTTGAAAAGGCGAACCGGATAAGATAGAGCAGCGTAAAAACCTGCTTTGTAGAAGCTGCAAAGGAGAAAATTGTTAGAAAAAGCTTAAATTTATAAACAAAATTTTTACCAGTTCCAGCGATGTTGTGAAAACAACACGCTGAAAAAAAGTGAGGGTTAGTAGAGGTTATATGGAGGTCAGGACTGGGCTGGAAACTACATTTTTGAGGTTGGCTAGAAGTGCGTTAGAATCAGGTCATGTGACCAGATTGCATATTCATAGCATAAAAGGTAAGGTATAACTTGAAGTAAATAGTTAGATAAGCTCTATTAATATGCATCTTATATCCATCTTAGCCAATTTTAAACAAAGGTGTTAAATTTATGCAGAATTACGAACTTAAAATGTGATTATCTCAGAATGGCAGTTTTGGACATACTGTAGGACAACGTTACTTTCCTGTGACGATATAAAAATTTCATACTTATGTTCATGGCCTTACGATCCCCTCCCCCTTCCCCTCCCTCCTCTAGTTGGCCGGACACCGATCTTAGTCAGGCAGAGATCTGAATCATGCCTGACTCAGCTGGATATCAGAATCATGAAATGTCCACAACCCCTCTCCCCCTTCCCACCCCATCTTGGGATGATGTTGACAACATGCATGATTCTCGGGTTGTCAATCTAAATCAGTAAAGGGATGTGAAATTTTGGATACAGTAGCATAATATAAATGTTGACAGATTGATGTCAATGTCCAAAAAGTGGGGGACAGCGAGAGACCTTAATAACGTTATTTCTGACAAAACTGATTGGATGTACTATTTATAGTATATCACAGATTTAAGGGAATTCTACCTCAATAATCATAGAGGTGCAGTAGTTAAGGAGTCTTGTTCGTAGGCAGAAGGCACCGGGTTTGATTCTCGCCGCAAGCGCTGTATTGTGTCCTTGAGCAAGACACTTCACTTTACTTGCTCCAGTCCACTCAGCTGTAAAATGATTACTAGCATTGCTGAAGAGCTTAACTACCTGAATCGTCTAGATATCAGAATCATCTCCACCTGACTCAGCAGGATGCTAATTCTTAGATTGGACAACTGGGATGAATATGGATACATACTCCACCCACACACGTTTAAAACTCTAGGGCCCATGATTTGGGGCATCAAAAACAAGAAATCTTCTGAGTATGTGGGTCTTAATTTTCCCCTAAACTCCAATCTGTGCGGTCACTTTTAAAATGCAATAATTCCTTAAAGGGAAAAAGATATCAACATGATTTGTGCACCAAATTGCCTCTTTAATAGTCCTCTATTATATATGTGAAAATGAATATTCCTTTAGAGCTGTTATGAGCAATTTTAGGTATTTATTATCAAATTTCATAAGAATCCCCGAGAGGTATGTGTATAGCCACTCTTCGTTGCAATGATTACCTAGAGGTATGTGTATAGCAACTCCTCACTGCAATAATCACCTAGAGGTATGTGTATAACCACTCCTCGCTGCAATGATCACCTACAGGTATGTGTTTAACCACTCTTCGCTGCAATGATCACCTGGAGGTATGTGTATACCAATTCCTCGCTGCAATGATCACCTAGAAGTATGTGTATAACAACTCCTCCCTGCAATAATCACCTAGAGGTGTGTGTATAACAATTCTTCACGGCAATGATCACCTAGAGCTATGTGCATAACAAATCCCCGCTGCAATGATCACCTAGAGGTATGTGTATAACAACTCCTCGCTGCAATGATCACCTAGAGGTATGTGTATAACCACTCCCCGCTGCAATGATCACCTAGAGGTATGTGTATACTCACTCCTTGCTGCAATGATCACCTAGAGGTATGTGTATAATCACTTCTCGTTGCAATGATCACCTAGAGGTATGTGTATAAATACTCCTCGCTGCAATTATCACTTACAGGTATGTGTATAACAACTCACTGCAATGATCACCTAAAGGTATGTGTATAACTACTCCTCGCTGCAATGATCACCTAGAGGTATGTGTTTAACCACTCCCCGCTGCAATGATCACCTAGGGGTATGTGTATAATCACTCCCTGCTGCAATGATCACTTAGAGGTATGTGTATAACCACTCCTCGCTGCAATTATCACTTACAGGTATGTGTATAACAACTCACTGCAATGATCACCTAAAGGTATGTGTATAACCACTCCTCGCTGCAATGATCACCTAGAGGTATGTGTTTAACAACTCCTCGCTGCAATGATCACCTTGAGGTATGTGTATACCAACTCCTCGCTGCAATGATCGCCTAGAGGTATGTGTTTAACCACTCCTCGCTGCAATAATCACCTGGAGGTATGTGTATACCAACTCCTCGCTGCAATGATCACCTAGAAGTATGTGTATAACCACTCCTCACTGCAATGATCACTTAGAGGTGTGTGTATAAGAACTCTTCACTGCAATGATCACCTAAAGGTATGTGCATAGCAACTCCTCACTGCAATGATCACCTAGAGGTATGTGTATTACAACTCCTCACTGCAATGATCCCCTAGAGGTATGTGTATAAAAACTCCTCCTCGCTGCAATGATCACATAGAGGTATGTGTATAATAACTCTTCCATGCAATGATCACCTATAGGTATGTGTATAAATACTCCTCGCTGCAATGATCACCTATAGGTATGTGTATAACCACTCCTCGCTGCAATGATCACCTAGAGGTATGTGCATAACAACTCCTCGCTGCAATGATCACTTAGAGGTATGTGTATAACAACTCCTCCCTGCAATGATCACCTCGAGGTATGTGTATAACAACACCTCGCTGCAATGATCACCTAGAGGTGTGTGTATAACAATTCCTCGCTGCAATGATCACCTGGAGGTATGTGTATAACCACTCCTCCCTGCAATGATTACCTAGAGGTATGTGTATAACCACTCCTCGCTGCAATGATTACCTAGAGGTATGTGTATAACAACACCTCGCTGCAATGATCACCTAGAGGTGTGTGTATAACAATTCCTCGCTGCAATAATCACCTAGAGGTATGTGTATAACCACTCCTCCCTGCAATGATTACCTAGAGGTATGTGTATAACCACTCCTCGCTGCAATGATCACCTAGAGGTATGTGTATAACAATTCCTCCCTGCAATGATCACCTGGAGGTATATGTATAACAACTCTTCGCTGCAATGATCACCTAGAGGTATGTGTATAACAACTCTTCGCTGCAATGATCACTTAGAGGTATGTGCATAACAACTCCTCGCTGCAATGATCACTTAGAGGTATGTGTATAACAACTCCTCGCTGCAATGATCACCTAGAGGTATGTGTATAACAACTCCTTGCTGCAATGATCACCTAGAGGTATGTGTATAACAACTCTTCGCTGCAATGATCACCTGGAGGTATGTGTATAACAACTCCTCACTGCAATTATCACCTAGAGGTATGTGTATAACAACTCTTCGCTACAATGAACAACTTTGTGAAGGTATTTCATGGTTCATTTATATATCTTTAAAAAAATTTTTTTAACAGATTCAACTAAAAACATCTTTTATTCATGCTGCTCAAGGTACATCAGGTAAATCTAAAGTAAGTCACAATGTAAAAATTGCATTTATAATGGAGCTTGTAGTGTCTGTACTGTGGAAAGTACATAGGAACAAACAACACTCGCAAACAACTTCTGTCAATGACGTCATAAACACTGTTTTGAAAACCAGTGTTCTTTAACTTTCGGGTTAGGCTTTTGCTGGTTTTTTGGACTTTCAAAACATTTTTTTTTTATATGGTATATTTTTGTCTATCAATGTAACAAAATATTTTTTTTTTCACAGCAAGAAAAAACATTTGGCTGGTGTCATGATGACTTTAAGCAGGCTGAGGCGGGTGCAGATTATTCATCAATTGTGTCCACAGCACTTGATGTAGCAGAGTCAGTAGAGCTGCCAACCGTCGTCATTGGGACAGACACCGACTTATTAGTCATGAACAATCGACTGTTGATTTTCTCTCATGATAAACTTTGGTATCATGAGAGTGCAAATCTGAAGGTTGTGGCAATATTTTGCAAGAAATCACAGTGTGCACCTCAATGTGCACCAAATGCACAGGTCGAAAATCTTATAACAAAAAAAAACAATGAACATACGACTAAGCATTTTAACTTGAGCAGCAGCTAAACCAGAGTTTTTGGTTTATGAGAGGGAGAAGGGGGGGGGAGGTGCAAAATAGTTGAGGTAAGAAAATAGAGGCATTAAAATGCAGTGAGTGACGTAGCAAGGGGCATCGGGGCTCTGTTGCAAACATCCAAATGGGCCCCCAAGGAGAGTGCACATTCACCACAGCCCCACCATGATTGGGGTTGGGTTGAGCAAGTTTTGATATTTGAAAGCCCTAGATGCCCGGAAATGACACTTTCAGGCAGATTCCATGCACAATTTTCCCCATTTGATATTAACTATTAAATCTATCTTTTTTGGTGGACCCGACATAAGTTCCTTGCTATTATGACAAGCCCATCCATCTTTTTCTTCAATTGATCTTTTTATTTTCGGGCCCATCTATCTTATAGTTTTTAGTGGGCCTAACTTATGATTGAAGTGCCTATCATTATAACAAGAGACAGAAAGGAAGTCCCAATACATTAATCTTTTTTGGTGGGCCTGACACATTTTTAAAGAGGCCTCATCATGATAGCCAGGGACAGAAAAGAATGAACCATTCATTTATTTTGTTGGTGCACCCGACTTATGATTGAAGGACCCATAATGATAGCAAGAGGGACAGAAAAGGAATTGGGCACATCTCTGATATAAACAGTACATCTGAGATTTCACATCTCTGCCTAACTAAGATCAGTGCGGGCCCAAGAATCATGCTGAGTCTGGAGGTATCCCCCAATTTCTAGCCGAGTCAGGAATGATTTAAATGGTAAATCCAAAATTTTACATCTCTACATGACCAGTGCCCAGGTATCGTATTGTCGAGGGCATTATGACCCCTATATTTAGAATTTCAAAAAATTATTGATTTAAACAGTACATCTGACCGTGACATTTCACAATTTTGCCCAAGGTCTGTTCCAAGACGACAGGGGGCAGCTTCCCCACAGGCTCGTACGGCCATGGTTATGTATTATGACCCAGCACAATTCAATACGTTACAGAAGAAAATCTCACATCATGGTTATCTGCACTACAATCATGAGGTTTTCATTTAATTGCAAGTTGAAATGGTGGAAAGTCAAGTTTGATGGTCATTTTGACCGGTCACTACTGTAAAATCTCTGTGTTCTTTCGTAAAAGTTCCACTTACACTTGATAAACCATTCAATGTTGATCCATAGGTGGAATATTGCAAATGTTACCTGCCACTGGTTCTGCTCTCAGACTGAAAATGGCTCCAGGCCAAATTGTCTTACTGTTGCGGTCAGGAGAAGGATTAGGTTAGTGACAGTGTTAGGATTTAGACCACTTAAATTATCTTATTGGATTATTTGTACCTAAGAACATATGTTTGACACTTTGTTTGTTGTAAACTTGTCTGCTTGCAAAGTTTTGATAAAACTGGATGGATAATGGCAGCAATTTTGGAGGCAACCTTTAATGGTTTTGGATACTGGAGAGTATCAATTTTTTGTTCTCTACCTTAACCCTTACTCTCCCAAGGTTCCAAAAATAGAATAAGCTATTTCTGAAATTTTGGAAAGAGGATTTTTTCAGCACTTTCTGTTCCATTTGTACCAAAACAAGTTCGACTTTATGAAAGCTAACATGTTGAACTTTCCAAAAATGTGCATATTTCCGAACTCAAATATGCAAATTAGGTCATTGAATTAGCATATTAGGTCTCCAAACATTCTATCTTTATGACACGCTTGTGCCTTGTGGCTAAATAGCAAAAAAATATGGATATAATTTCTGAATCGTCCTTGGAAAGACCTTTCATTTGATACTATTCATTGATTTTTAGGAATCAGAAGAAAAAGAATGACGCAAATATGAAAAATTTGGTACATTTTGACATAAAAATTATCCCCCAATTCTAATTGTTTGTTTGTTTGTTTGATGAGGTCTTAACGGCACCACGACAACGAAGGTCAAATTGTGCCTGAGAGGTCAGATCATTTTAGAGGTAGTAAGGAAAGAGACCAGGGGAAGAATGAGAGAAATTCAAGAACAAAAGCCAGAAAGCTGTGATCGAGAGAGGAGGTGCATGGGTAAAACAAAGTAGAGAGGGGGTGGAAGAGGAGAATTAAATATGGTTGTAGAGGGATGCATGCTGAAGAAAGGAGACAATTTTATCTGGAGGATTTTTTTGGAAGAACTCAGCAATTGAGTTGTGGGGAGCGAGGGAAGCTCTGGGAAGGTTGTACAGGGGGCAAGCAAGGAGAACGTGTTGGATTGTGAGGATGCAGTGGCAATTGTTACAGAGGGGTTGGGGGGAACCAATAAGGAGGTGGGAGTGAGTAAGGTGGGTGTGACCAATTCAAAGACGGGTAATATGAACGTTGTCGATACGAGAAAGGTTGTTGATGGTGGATTTGATCGGGATTGTGGGCTGGACAACATGGAGTTTGTTATCAATTTGGAAGTTCCATAAGGTTTGCCAGCGGTCACGAACAAGAGAAGCAATAAGCGGTTTGATGTCAGAGAGGGTTTTGGGAAAAGGGGAAGGGAGGAGGTTAAGGGCAAGCTTAGCGGCTGTATCAGCCCTGTCATTGCCAGGGATGCCAACATGGCTGGGTATCCAGAAGAAAAGAACACTTTTCCTGCAGAGGGTGGGAGAGAAGAGTTTCCGGAGGAGGAGGTGGCAGGTGAGGTTATCCCATTTAAGATTGAGTAATGAAGTAAGAACAGCCTTTGAGTCAGAGAAAATGGCAAAGTGACTAAGAGGAGAGTACTCAATAAAGTTGAGGGCGAGGAGAATGGCCTTAACCTCGGCTGAAAAGATGGATGAGTGGTCAGGAAGTCTGCTACTGAGGGTGATGTCTTGGATGATGGCAGCAGCAGCTGTCTTGTTGCCTTCCTTGGAGCCATCAGTATAGATGGAGGTGTAATTTGAGAGTTGGTCTTTGATTTGGTTGTGGAGATTGATGAAGAGATTAGGTGAGTTTGAGTTTTGTTATAAGTGGAGAGGTCTAGGTGGACAGAAGGAAGGGGGGTGGCCCAAGGCGGAAAAGTGGGCCAGAAATAGGTGCCGAGAGTGGCGGGGTTGATGCCAAGTTGAAAGAGGTCTGATTTAATGCGTAAGCTGAAGGGAGGCGATAGGGTTTTAGTCCTATCAAAGAGGGAGGAGAAATTGGGGTACCTAATGAGGTTGTAAACAGGGTTCTGGGTGTTGGTGAGGACCCTAAAAGCATAGGAGAGGCTAAGCTTTTTACATCTAAGTAGAAAGGGGGGCTCGTTGGCTTCAACATGAAGGCTAGTGATTGGGGAGGTCCTGTAGGCTCCTAGACAAAGCCTGAGGGCTTCATTTTGGATGGTGTTAATGTGGTTGAGGTATGAGTTGTGAGCGACACAGTAAACAATATTGCCATAGTCAAGCTTGGCACGAATGGTGAGCCTGAAAATTTTGAGGAGAGCATGGCGGTTCGCTCCCAAGTAGTGTTGGAGAGCAGTCGGAGGAGGTTGAGGGAGCTATTGCATTTTAGTTTCAGGTTGGTGATGTGTGGCTTGTAGGTGAGCTTGGGGTCTAGAGTTAGACCAAGGAACTTTGTGTTTTCAACTTTAGGGATGCGATTCCCATTGAGCACAAAGTTTGGGTTGGGGTGGAGGTTGTTGAAATGACAAAAGTGCATGCAGACTGTCTTGTCTTTGGAAAATTTAAAACCGTTATTGTTGCTCCAGACTTGCAGCTGATTGAGGCTGGTTTGGAGCCTATTTTCAACAATAGGAAAGCTAGGGGAGGAGTAGAAGATGGTGAAGTCATCCACGAGAGAGGGTACGTTTGATGCTGGGACCAAGGTCATTCCCGATGTCATTAATGCTCAGGTTGAAGAGAGTGGGGAGAGGATGCTGCCTTGGGGGACGCCCTCTTCTTGGGGGTACGGCTTGGAGATGGTGTGGCCACTGAACTTGGAACTGCCTGGGTGAGAGGAAGCTTTGAATAAAGATGGGGAGGTGGCCTCTGAGGCCAATGGTGTGAAGTTTCCGGTAATGCCGTATTTCCAAGTAGTGTCAAAAGCTTTCTCGAGGTCAAAAAATATGGCAATGAGGTGTTCCTTTTTGCAAAGGATTCCCGGATAGCGGTGTCGAGCGTAATTAACTGGTCTAGGTATTGCGACGTTTTTGGAAGCCGCTTTGGTGAGGAGAGAGGATTCTGTTGGTCTCGAGGAACCAGTTTAGTCTCTGATTAATGATCTTTTCCATAATTTTACAGAGACAGCAAGTAAGGGCGATGGGTCGGTAGCTGGTGGGGTCGTGCTATCCTTCCCGGTTTAAGGACGGGGATGACAATAGCTGTCCTCCAGATAGGGGGAAAGGAGTGTGAGGACCAAATGTGGTTGAAGATGGTGAGTAGGGTAGTGGTGGCCTTGATGGGGAGGTGTTTCAGAAACTGATAGGGGATGTTATCTGGGCCCTTGGAGGTGCAGCCAGCGTCGTTGATGGCTTGGTTTAATTCAGAAAGGGTGAGAGGGGTGTTGTAGCTTTCGGAGTTGTCAGAGGGAAAAGTGATTCTCCGGGCTTCATCGCAAGCTTTTGATTTTGAAAGCATTGGAGTAGTTGGTCGAGGACGAGATGTTGCTGAAAAAGGCGGCGAGGTGGTCAACGATGTCCTTTTTTTATGTGAGAAGGTCTCCATTCCAAGAGAGATGGGAGATGGAAGATTTGCCTACTCTGCCGTGGAAACTGTTAACCATTCTCCAAATCTTCTTAGTGGGGGTGTTGGTGGTGAGAGAAGAGATAAAGTTGTTCCAAGTGTTGGTTTTACTGTCCTTGATAGTGCGTCTGGCCTTGGCACAGCTGATGCAAAAGAGGTTAAGGTTATGGGTGGTCGGGTTAGTTTTAAAGTTCCTGAGGGCTCTTTTTCTGTTCTTGATGGCGGTTTTGCAGTCATCCGAGAACCAGGGTTGGGGGATGATTTGGGGTTTGGAGGTTTTGGGAATTGAGCAGGTGGCGATGTTGATAAGGATATTACTGAAGTTAGACATGGGATCCTCATCCTCGAGAAGATGGGGAGAGGTGTGAGTCACAGAGGGTTTCAAAAGGGACCAGTCAGCCTTGTCGAGGTTCCAATTGGGGGTGTGCTCAGTGGGGATTTGAAGATTGGAGTGTATAAGAAGAGGGTAATGATCACTACCACAGAGGTCAGCAGTGACTCTCCAACTAAAATCAGGGAGGAGGTTAGGGGAACAGATAGACAGGTCAATACAGGTGAGAGAGCCTGTGGCAGGATGAAGGTAGGTCGGGGAGTTAGTGTTCAGTAAGGACAGGCTGTGCTGACGGAGAGCGTTTTCGATGAACTTGCCTCTAGGGGTGGTAATATTAGAGCCCCACAGAGGGTTGTGAGCGTTGAAGTCACCAAGAAGGATGAAGGGGGTGGAAAGCTGAGAGATGAGGTTGTTAAGGCTGGTTGGTTGAATGTTGGTGTTGGGAGGGAGATAGATATTGCAGAGAGTGAAAGTTTTGTGGAGGGAGATAGAAATACAGATGGCCTGAAGGTCGGTGTGCACACGAACAGGGCTGTGTGGGATATCGTGTCTAACGAGAATGGAGACGCCACCACAGGCCCTGTCAGCATCGACTTGATGTTTGTGATAGCAAGCAAAGTTGTTAAGGAGTAATGGTCGGTGGTTTTCAAGAAAGTTTCTTGTAGGCAGAAGACGACCGGGTTGAAGGTGGAGGCCAGAAGGTCGATTTCTTCAGAATTGGCCTTTAGGCTCCTAATGTTCCATTGTATGATGTTGTGGGTGTTATTGTAATTGTTTGTGGTGTATGCCATAAAGGAGGCGGGGGGTTATCTGGAGGAAGATCTGCTGGGTCTGAGTTGGCTTGTTTTTTCTTTGGAACTATTTCTTTGGGAGCGATTGTTTTTGAAAATTGGACGAGAAGTATGATCGGTGTGTTCGGTAATTGAACAATCCATACTCTCTTCAGTGTGGGTTTGGGAGGTGGGTTGTTTGTTGATTGGTTGTTTGTTGATTGGTTGTTTGTTGATTGGTTGTTTTTTGGTTGGTTGTTTGTTGGTTGATTTGTTGGTTTGTTGATTGTTTGCTTGGCTGGTTTTAGCTTGATGTATGAAGGTATTAGTGGTGTTGGTGTAGGGGGCGGTAGGGGCTTTAGAGTAGGAAGGGAGGTTGAGGAGAGAAGTGGTGGTGGAGGTGGTGTGGGTATTGGGTGTGATTGGGTTGTTGGAAATGGTGATGGGCTTAGGACTAGGTAAGAAGAGCCAGGTGAGGTCGGTTTGGGCATGGGAGTTAGTTTTTGTTGTGTTTGGGGGGGCGGAATTAGAGTTAGAGGAGACTACGTTTGAGTAGGAAGGCTTGGAGTTAAGAGAAGCGAGGAATTGTTTCCTGGCCTCAGGGTAGGTTATGAATAATCTATCTAATAGTGTATGGCACTAAATTTTCCAAAAAAAATGCATTTTCCCCTTCTATGATGTCCAAAACTAATAGAATGCAGAAAAACAAGATGTTTACATCATCATTTGCAAAAAATAAAATAGGAAATGTTTGCCGAAAAGGTCCAAATTTGTAAAGTCTTCTGCTATACCTTGTTGCTGCAAATAGAATTAAAAAAACAAAAAAACATTGCAACTATATTCATTCAACTTACTTTAGTTTGGTCTTGCCATAACCAGTTACCGAAGACCTCGTGTCGATCCCGGTCACTCCCCACCAGTACTTCCCACAGATGATCGGCTGCAGGGATGACCTTCGACCGTTGTATCTCCTGCAGCCGAGCTTTCCGCTCTTCCTCGCTGGTTTTGAAGGCAGCTTTTTCCGCTGCAGTCGGATTTTCTTTGAGTGGTGATGGTGGCGAGACTGCAGCGGAAGGCCTGGAAGAGGGGCCTGGGCTCATCTTCAACGGTCTGTCCCTCTTCCTCTTGGGTTGGGGAGTAGCGGCGGCTCGTCCTCTTCAAGCATACGATAACATGTTATCGCATAACATGTTATGATGGTTTCTAGTAGCGGCTCGTCCTCTTCAAGCATACGCATAACATGTTATCGCATTACATGTTATTGTGGTTTCTAACCTGCCCCACAATTTTGTGGTAACCGTGGGGACAGACTTTTAAAGCCGGGAAGCCCGGGGGTACATACAGGGGTCCAAAATGTTTGTTTTATCGATCTAGTCAACACCACAACAGTGGCATAGCCAGGGGGAGGGGAAAAGGATCATGGTCCCAAAAAATGGGGCATCAAAATAATGTACCGGTACTAGGCCTATATACAAACATTTTCCTCTAAATGGGCCTGGGGCACCCCCAACATGTGTATTTTGCCCTAACATGGAACCCCTACTCCACTTTCCCCCATAAAATTGTGATTTCGGCCCCTGAAATAATGGAACTTGGATTTTGTGAAATTGGAAATACACATATTTCAGTGGGCCTAAATTTACAATTTTGCCATTGGGAAATACATATATTTCAGTCCATTTAGAAATGTTAGTATTGGGGTTCAGCTTTCATTTGTTTCATCCGCGCTATTATAGAAAGGACCTAAATCCTTTTTTTTATATGTGATTTTAGTGTCCCTTTTACTTATTTATCGTAACAAGCAAAAAATCCCCACTAATTTATCATTATAATTCTATAAGCCTTATTTTATTACTACACATTTACAATGTAGTACTTTCGCTATTTTTGAAAGAAAACACTTACCAACTCCGTAATTTGGAACAGATCACTATCCATCTCAGCAGGCTCTATATTCTCCTCTTCCTCAATCTGGTCAAGTTCTGGTACATCTTCTTCATCGGAAGTACCTTCCGACCCCTCTGAGTCATCATTATTCTGAAGAAAACATAGGAGTCGGAAGGCACGTTCGACGTTGTAACTTATATGTCGCCATTTTGTGATGTCGAATGTGCGAGGAAAAAAAAAAAAAAAAACGCAAATTGACGTCATCATCAGAGACCTTTTAGGCAAGTAGAGGGGGTGCATCTGTTATTGTAATAGTTCGTCTGAACGATCTATTTCTCCTCTACCCGCAGAGATTTTAAAAATTCCAATACAATATTTGGGCCGTTTTTTATAATTTTTGGATCAGAAAAGGTCCAAAATGGCCCAAAATCACAAATTTGGGCATATTTTCTCCAAAAAAAAACAAACATTGACCAAGTACAAGTAAAAATCGTGTAGCAACCAACAATTCAAACTATCTTTATACTTTACCTGGAAAAAAAAAAATAGAACAAATATTCACGTATGACATTCGTATGACATTTTAAATGCCGTTTTTTTTTTAAATGCACTTTTTTGTAACGATTTTACTCAAAAAATTTCAATCTAACCCCCCAACAAAATAACCATATTATGAAAGATCTATTCAATCTGGTTTGAATGAATGTATTTGCAGCTCTATAGGATTTTGGGAAGGTACTCAAAAAAAATTTGGAAAATGGATCGTAACTGTCACGGTCACCGTGACGCTGGGAGAGTAAGGGTTAAAAGCAAATTGCACAGATTTCTTAAATATGAAAAACATCTGAACAACAGTGCATATTCATATTTAGAGAATCAAGTAACAAAATAAAAAAGGATTTTTCTCTCTCCAAACATCAACTGTCAGTGATCAAAATAATTCATGATGAACAAAAGGACTTCACGCTGAGCAGTGAAATATGTTGTGTTGATGCTCCACCCCACCCCCTCCCACCCCTCCCACCCCCACCAGAGATTGCATTAACGACAAATTTGTCGCATATTACGCCATGGCTGAAATCTCTTATGACACAGGTTATACCTGCGTCGTAAGATTCAGATATAGCATGTGGAATTTTACACCAGAGATTTTTATTAATATAAATAAAAATCATGAACATCTTGCCTCTTTGATGCGATTCAAAGTTTTATTTCACACAAAAATGATTTTTAATTACTCAAGAATAAAAAAAAAGTGACAACTACGAGACTAACAGCCGAATGATTCAACATTCCCATAGTGCTGTACATAAACACATATAGGCTAGTACATAGGCCCTATGCATAATGTACGTACACTGTACAGTACGTGAAAGTTTTGATGTTGTTTTGAATGCAGGCTGTCAATTGTCAATGATATTATTAGCTAGGATTCTACTTTTCTCCTGTATTGTGTTGATCGTGTATCTGTGAAGTGGTGACGATCTGCAAGTCAAGTTACTATACTGTAAAGAAGTAGGCGTGTTCGAGATATTATCGTTGAAAATTGGTCAAGTTCACTAAAACTTCATGAAAATTTGGATACAATAAACAAAAGTATTTTCTAGTTTATTTTGGGATTGTTAACCCAAATTTCATGATTCAACAATCAACATTATACATGGATTGGGTATGAACATTTTCTTAATATTTTTTTTATGATAATAATAGTCCGATTTTTTAATGTTTTTTGTATTTATGAGCGCAATTTGCATTCACTTTAGCAAGGCAGGCCTACACAAGTGTGTGTGTTAACAATTACTTGCATGCTTTGCTAGCGCACAGTGCCCTGTACATTACGCAATGCCCTGTACATTACGCAGTGCCCTGTACATACCTGTACATACAACTGCAAATTTACAAAATACGCCAAAATTCAAGGGCTTGTCGTTACCAAATATGCCAGGCATAAAATTCCAACGCAACCTCTGCCCCTCCCCCTCCTTCCCTCCCCACCCACCCCAACATGTCCTGGAAGTCTAATCTAAAAAAGATTAAAGATGGCACCATCATCTGGAGTGTACATATTGATTCAGGGAAAAACATATATTATTACAGAGAGGATCAACTGCAATGTAACAACTATCACCATCAGTAAATACTGAGGTAAAGGATCAAAATTAGGATTACATGAATGCATGCACCTGTTGCATCAAAATCAGTGTATGATTAATAAAGATTTTATCACCAATTTAGGATATAACCCTTGCAAACTATGATTGGCACAACTTACCAACAGTTGCTTCTCTGAGAATTATTGTAACAAGCGTTGTATCCCTTCGACCACTTTTGCTGGCCTTACAGGTAAAAACTCCAAAAGCATTCTCATTCATTGGATCAAGGTATATCTGTTTCACATTGTTTAAAGTTGGATGATTTCTTATTCCACCAGCTGGGGGTTGAGGATTTAAGTGATTTGGTCGTGTATTAACTAGACGCCTAAACTCAAGTACATCTCTGCTCACACCTGGTTCACTAATGTAACATTCATAATGAGGACCAGCAGCAGCTCCTCCAAAAGGCTTCAGTGTGCGGATGGTAAGCTTTACAGGTTCTGCAAAAAAGATACACGTCATGTTACCTCAAGCACCGTACAGGGTATATACCAAACCCCTTGATGAATTGGTTCTAACAACATACAACTGGAATGAGAGCTATTGCTAAAATTCACTAGAATAACATCAATGACACCCCTTCACGCAATAACGAGTAATATGATTCATTACATTGACAATGCTGACATACACTAATAATCCAGACTAAGAAGAATTACATGTAAGATAATGTCAGTGGTCAAATATGATCTTGAATGGTAGATGATGAACAGACAAACAGAAGTACCTCTAAAGATAGTATTGTGACATCCATAGGTTGATGAAGGAGATTTTAGTGGAGGAATAAAACATAATTGGGAGTGGGGGAAAATGAAAATCCTGTTTAAAATACAAACAATTCAAGCATGTTTAATCCTTGTTTACAAAAAAATATGATTACCAAATCTTTAGGGTAAGTGCACACCCTATAGTAAGTCATCCATGGGGACATCTTGTTCTATCCAGAAGATACTGAATCTTAAAGTTGGACAAGATATGTATGAAAATGTTTATTGCACAAAAGTGGTGCCACACCCTCACTTTCTTACCAGCTGTTTATGTACTTAACTGATTTCTTAGTTCTCACTAATTGACAATATCTTTTCAAAATTTTGTCAAATGGTATCAGGTAAAGTTAAAAAGTTAGCTCCATCCGAGCCATTAGGCTGATAGGGCCGGTGCTTGTCCCTGGTTTCCATAGCGCAAGCTGATGAGAGCACATACAGTAATTCCTGTGGACAGGACGCCAGTCCAATGCAGGTTACCCCCTCCCCGCCCCCACCCCCCTTCGCAAGCAGTGCTGGTATTCATTTACAGCTGAGTGGACTGGAGCAATAAGAGTAAAGTGCCTTGCCCAAGGAGACAATGCAGCCCTTGCAACAGGAATTGAACCTGGTGCTTTTCGCATATACAAGCAAGACTCCTGAACTGAGTCATTGCACCTTTCATGGTGTAGTAGGTCACAGTAAATAGTTTCAAAAAACACAGCTTTATACATATTCAAAAGTTACAAGTCACAAAACTCCACAAGATTAAAAGTCCATTGAGGACAGTGAGAATTTCTAGTCTGATTTCTGGTTTCATTTCTACTGAAATTTGATTGCACTTATATAACTTGCTGGAATTTTTGCAAGAAAATTTACCTGGCATTCTGGCAATATTCCCAACCTCCTGCACCCCCACCCAAAAACAATTGACAATAAAAACAATCCTTGTCTAATTTCCTAAGAAAACACTTCAGTATTTTGTATTACAAAAACTTGCTCAGTTGAAGTTTGAGCAAGCTTAACCTTGGCTGATTCAAGCTTGCAGTGAGCCATACCTACCAGGAGGAAGGCCACCTGCAGAGCCTCAAAGCAGCATATTTATGCTCCATCAGCAAGTAATAGTTTCAGGATGCTTCAGTGATCATTGAAACTTGCTATTGTCTTACCATTGTTTAAAAAACTGGGTCTTAACCTGTCGTTTAAGAATTATCTTATCGACCAGTAAGTAACCTTACTTTCGTGTCAAAAGTCTGTGAAAAGGCTGCACTGTTGCAATTATGTGATCACATGGAAAATTCCAACTTACTGCCTTCACATCAATCAGCATACAGGAAAGGTTTTAGTATGGAAACTACATTACTCAGTGTATAATAATATTCTTTCTAACATGGATAACTTGATCATGCTGGATCTATCCGCAGCTTTTGATACTGTGGACCATGACATTTTGCTGAACGTCCTTGATCAAAACTTCATGACTTCTCCTTCTCCTTAAAAATTTGTTCCAGCAAATCATAACCACAAACTTACTGTAGCAAATAGTGAGACCACTTTATCTTAATTAAAATAACCACACAATAAGGACTTCATCCATTGCTAATATGATACTCAGCACCAACTTCCACAACAACTAAGGTTTTCAGAATGAAGAGAATAAAGAGAAAAAATCAGACCCGACTTGGTTATTTATCAGGTCGGGTCTGACTGTTTGAAACTTTAAGGAGCAGAACAACTAATGTGGTGTTAAGGGTCAGGCTAAATCTTGGTTGAATTGTTACAGTACTTAAGACCACGCACACAAAGTGTCAGGGTTTGCATTAGCAGCGCGATTGTGAGAATCGTGCAAATAGTTCTCAGAATCCTGCACAAAATCAGAAGCAATGCGGGATGGTCGCGCACAGCTACCGGGAGCTGCTGGCTAAGACAAGTGTTCAAATCCACGCTAAGCATTCAGTGATAACATTAGGTCTTTAGTTAACGTTATGAATTTGAGTGATTAGACATGAAATCTCTTTGAACCAAAGAGCTTCTTTGTTTTGTACGTGTGTCGCACGTTATTCTTCGCCAATTGTGTTGTCATTTTCAAACAAAAGAATCTCAAGTCTTCGACCGCATTGGATCAAAGTTTTTAAGCAGTCAAAAAAACTTCCTGGTTTAGCCTCATCCGGGAACTTTATATCAATTGTAGAATGTTCTGAGCGATACATGAGGGGCTATCATGAACTATTTACTGTCAGTTTCTTCAGCATGGTAGCTGCTAATAATAAGAACTCAGCCATGTACTACAATGGCCGCGTGCAGTTGAAGGTATGGGAATTTGCGTAGATTGCCGGGGAGGGCGAAGGGGTGGGGAAGGGTGTTTAGAGCATAGTTAAATAAGTATTAGGTATAGGTATAAAAACTTTTTTTTTGCAAAGATGTTTCCTATTTATTGCTCTAAAAAGCTTGGTTATGATAGCATAGCATGTTGCTACATGTACGTGTCAGGGGGTCTTATTTGTTATTTCAACATTTTCCAGATTTTTCTCGAAACTCGAGGCCAAAGGTCATATTAAACAAACAAAAAAATCCGCCGTTTAAATGATTAGGTCGCTAAATGTAAATGCACAGCCCTAATATCTATGCAATTTATGGAAATAGATATCACTTAGAAGAGTTTTACCTTTAAAAGTTATTTTTGGCATTGTCTGCCTACACATGGAAATTCCCTACCAAAATTCTGAAATCCCTACCAAAAAATGTATCCAAAGCTTGTGCAAACCCTGCAAAGTGTTAAGGTTGGTGACTCTCTTTCCACTAGATCAAACCTTCATCAGGGTGTACCTCAAGGATCCTGTGCAAGGCCTGTTCTCTTTAGTCTATGCAAGTATATGACTGTATATCCTCTGCTTTCAAACTCCTCCATATTGGGTTCCAAACAAAGAACTAATTGAATTTGGGATTTTATTACTTACTAACAAGGCACTACATGGAACTGCACCATCATACATTAAGGACCTGTTAAAGCCATGTACAGTGGGCATACTCTTTGCGTTCACATGATAATTTGATTCTAAATATCCCCCGTATTCACTGTACGTTCTTCGGCGATAGAGCTTTCTGTGCCTGTGCCCCAAAACTGTGGAACGCACTTCCATCAGCAATACGAAACTCCAGTACTGTCAGTAGTTTTAAATTGAATCTTAAGACCTTTATCTTTAAATGTTTGTACTATTAATTTGTTATTAACTGCTTTTTATCCATATTTGATTTTATCTGTATTTATTTCTTTTTTAGCTCTTGTGTTTATTGATTTATCCTTACTTCCATCTACTTTATTTTCACTTGATTTTTTATGATTTAATCTGTTGGTTTTAGTCATTTAAGGTTTTAGTTTTTAGGAGTTAGTTCTTAATTGCTACTTTGACTATATTTGTCTCTTCCTTTTGTTTTATACCTTATTTATCTATCTTATTTTTGCTGATTCTTTTAGATTTTAATCTGTTGGTTTTACATGTAGTCACTTCAGGTTTCAGTTGTTTAGGACTTATGTTTTGAATTGCTACTTGATTTGTCTTTTTGCTTTATACTTTATTCATCTATTGTACAGCACCATAGCTTATGTTTTTACCTACTGTATATATGTGCACTTAATAAATGTTTAAATAATAATAATAATAAATATTGCAAGCTTGTCTTGAAACTGTAATGCCACAGCATCATATATGGGCTGCTATTATTTATGAGCTGCCTGCAAGCTCATGCAAGCTTAAAGTGGGTTCACTTCTACTACATCGGTTTCAGGGAGGGGAGGAGGGTGTTCTTGAAGGGTAAAATCTATAAGCAACAGCTCTGCTATAGGAGCAGCTACAGTATATACAGTAAGATGTGAATCTTCGGCTTCACACAACAATTCCTTACTCACCATTTGACTCTATACTTGAAAAATATAACACAATAATTACCCATTTTACTATATGTTTTAACTCTACTGTACTCACCTAGACCTTGAGCAAATACTGTAGATAAAACACAGAACGTCAAAATCACCAGAAATATGCAGTGTGTGGAAGCCATTTCCTTTTTCAGATGGTCATGTTCAGATCAAAACTGTAGAAAATCAAATAGATATGATCACTTGCTAAGTATACTGGAAATGAATACTTTCAGCCTACTGCATTTTACTACTACAGTATGCCTGTATCAAACATCTATTGAAATTCTACAAAAGTCAATTTACAAAAATGAATAGAAGATCTAAACATGTTTATCAAGAGTTTTCTTTGTGATGTCATACATTGAACACTTTGACAAGTGTCCTGATTCAGTGATGTCATTATTGTAGCATACAGCTAGTATTTGACTTCATAAGATCAAATACATGGTTACTTGGTACACAAACTGTAGATAAAATAGGGTCAAGATTCTAAGATGAATTCCTTCCAAATCTATCTTTAGAAGAAAATCAAATTTCTTTTGTATACTATGAATGCAAAACAAATTGAAGCTATTCTTAAAGCAGTGTACTACATGTTAGACTTAAATAACAGTTGTACCTGTCAAATTAATGGAAGTTATCAAAGTAATGAATAACTGAACTAAATAAAATGCATTATATGTTGGTGAAGCTTCAAATGGTATTCAACTGAATCATATTTACTCATGTTCAAATTTAAATGATAGGATATCACTTTATTTTGGTGGCAAAATAAACTGGAATTTTATTCTTAATTAATTTAAGGCACTTGAAAGACTTCAAAAAGTGTCTCAAAATTGTGGACTCAAATAAGAATAATAGCTTATCATCCTAACCCAGATGGATAAGTGATAGCTTATCATCCTAACCCAGATGGATAAGTGATAGCTTATCATCCTAAACCCAGATGAAAAAGTGATAGTTTATCATCCTAACCCAGATGGAAAAGTGATAGCTTATCATCCTAACCCAGATGGAAAAGTGATAGCTTATCATCCTAACCCAGATGGAAAAGTGATAACTTATCATCCTAACCCAGATGGAAAAGTGATAGCTTATCATCCTAACCCAGATGGAAAAGTGATAGCTTATCATCTTAACCCAGATGGAAAAGTGATAGCTTATCATCTTAACCCAGATGGAAAAGTGATGCACTCAAATAAGAATAATAGCTTATCAACCTAACCCAGATGGAAAAGTGATGCACTCAAATAAGAATAATGGGTTATCAACCTAACCCAGATGGAAAAGTGATAGCTTATCATCATAACCCAGATGGAAAAGTGATAGTTTATCATCCTAACCTAGATGGAAAAGTGATAGCTTATCATCCTAACCCAGATGGAAAAGTGATGCGGATGGGCAATTTTTCTTATCAAGCTAATTCGTTTCAATGATTTGCAGCATTCCAGACCAGGTAAACCACATTAGGCATTACAAATATTGAACACTATCGGAAACTCTAGCTAATCCCACAGATAATAATAAGATCAATTTTAGAAAAAAAGAATAATTTTCATAAAAGAAATTTTAGATAAATCATGGAATGCTTCATTCTGCCTGGAAGTTGGCCTAGGCCGCCCTATGGTGCCTGCACAGATGTAGGATACAGATGGGCTTTTTTTCTTCTTCTGGGTGCAGTGAAAGTTTCTGCGGATTGCAACCTATAACAAATAGTATAGCAAAAAATTGCTTTAGAGTTTAATGTTCAAAGTAAGTTTACTATGGGTTTCTTAGAAAATTATATTTTATTAATTTCTTTATTCTTTAACTAAACTTTCATTTTGAACACAAAAATGTAATGAGAAAATCATCTAAACCAAATTCATAAAATCATCAAAAAATCTTTAAATGTTCAGTTGTTTAAATAACAGAATAAAGTTGTAAGTACATTACAACAAACACATTTTGCCAAAGTTGCACCCCATACTAGGATTTCAAAAGTAACTTGAGTAAGAAAATCCTATGACTATAAAATTTCTAAGATGTGCGAACAAGCAAACTGTATTGGTTATTAATATTTATAAGTAAACAGTCACAACCATACTAGGATTTTACCAGTAACTTGAGTAAGAAAATCTTATGACTATAACTTTTCTAAGATGTGCGAACAAGCAAACTGTATTGGGTATTAATATTTATAAATAAACAGTCACAACCATACTAGGATTTTACCAGTAACCTGAGTAAGACAATCTTATGACTATGAATTTTCTAAGATGTGCGAACAAGCAAACTGTATTGGGTATTAATATTCATAAGTAAACAGTCACAACCATACTAGGATTTTACCAGTAACTTGAGTAAGCCAATCTTATGATTATGAATTTTCTAAGATGTGCGAACAAGCAAACTGTGGTTATTAATATTTATGAATAAACAGTCACAACCATACTAGGATTTTACCAGTAACCTGAGTAAGACAATCTTATGATTATGAATTTTCTAAGATGTGCAAACAAGCAAACTGTATTGGTTATTAATATTTATAAGTAAACAGTCACAACCATACTAGCAATGTACTGAGGCCCAGGGCAACAATTACCAACAAAATTAATAGAACAAAACACAAGTGAAATAAATCATTAGCGTTTTACACTTCAAGTACACACCACACCCACCACCCCCACCTTTTTATTGTTAGCTACAAAACTGTCTATATTGACAAAGTGCAAACATGAGATTCCCCTATCTTTGATGTTGATAAAAATAATATACATCAGTGTTTATAGCAATATGTCATTGAGATTTACTTTTAGTACTATAAGTCCCCTAAACTATGATTGGTGCATAAACTATGAATAGTAAGATAAACCCTCCGGGTTTCTCACAAACCATAGTTTAGGCACCAATCATAGTTTAGGCACCAATCATAGTTTAGACACCAATCATAGTTTAGGCACCAATCATAGTTTAGGCACCAATCATAGTTTAGACACCAATCATAGTTTAGGCAGCAATCATAGTTTAGGCACCAATCATAGTTTAGACACCAATCATAGTTTAGGCACCAATCATAGTTTAGACACCAATCATAGTTTAGGCACCAATCATAGTTTAGGCACCAATCATAGTTTAGGCACCAATCATAGTTTAGACACCAATCATAGTTTAAGCACCAATCATAGTTTGGACACCAATCATAGTTTAGGCACCAATCATAGTTTAGGCACCAATCATAGTTTAGGCACCAATCATAGTTTAGGCACCAATCATAGTTTAGGCACCAATCATAGTTTAGGCACCAATCATAGTTTAGGCACCAATCATAGTTTAGGCACCAATCATAGTTTAGGCACCAATCATAGTCTAGGCACCAATCATAGTCTAGGCACCCATCATAGTCTAGGCACCAATCATAGTCTAGGCACCAATCATAGTTTAGGCACCAATCATAGTTTAGGCACCAATCATAGTTTAGGCACCAATCATAGTTTAGGCACCAATCATAGTTTAGGCACCAATCATAGTTTAGGCACCAATCATAGTTTAGGCACCAATCATAGTTTAGGCACCAATCATAGTTTAGGCACCAATCATAGTTTAGGCACCAATCATAGTTTAGACACCAATCATAGTTTAGACACCAATCATAGTTTAGGCACCCATCATAGTCTAGGCACCCATCATAGTCTAGGCACCCATCATAGTCTAGGCACCAATCATAGTCTAGGCACCAATCATAGTTTAGGCACCAATCATAGTTTAGGCACCAATCATAGTTTAGGCACCAATCATAGTTTAGGCACCAATCATAGTTTAGGCACCAATCATAGTTTAGGCACCAATCATAGTCTAGGCACCAATCATAGTCTAGGCACCAATCATAGTCTAGGCACCAATCATGCATAGTTTAGGCACCAATCATGCATAGTTTAGGCACCACTCATAGTTTAGGCACCAATCATAGTCTAGGCACCAATCATAGTCTAGGCACCAATCATAGTTTAGGCACCAATCATAGTTTAGGCACCCATCATAGTTTAGGCACCCATCATAGTTTAGGCACCCATCATAGTTTAGGCACCAATCATAGTTTAGGCACCAATCATAGTTTAGGCACCAATCATAGTTTAGGCACCAATCATAGTTTAGGCACCAATCATAGTTTAGACACCAATCATAGTTTAGACACCAATCATAGTTTAGGCACCAATCATAGTTTAGGCACCAATCATAGTTTAGGCACCAATCATAGTTTAGGCACCAATCATAGTTTAGGCACCAATCATAGTTTAGGCACCAATCATAGTTTAGGCACCAATCATAGTTTAGGCACCAATCATAGTTTAGGCACCAATCATAGTTTAGGCACCAATCATAGTTTAGGCACCAATCATGCATAGTTTAGGCACCAATCATAGTTTAGGCACCAATCATAGTTTAGGCACCAATCATAGTTTAGGCACCAATCATAGTTTAGGCACCCATCATAGTCTAGGCACCCATCATAGTTTAGGCACCAATCATGCATAGTTTAGGCACCAATCATAGTTTAGGCACCAATCATAGTTTAGGCACCAATCATAGTCTAGGCACCAATCATAGTCTAGGCACCAATCATAGTTTAGACACCAATCATAGTTTAGGCACCCATCATAGTTTAGGCACCCATCATAGTTTAGGCACCCATCATAGTTTAGGCACCAATCATAGTTTAGGCACCAATCATAGTTTAGGCACCAATCATAGTTTAGGCACCAATCATAGTTTAGGCACCAATCATAGTTTAGGCACCAATCATAGTTTAGGCACCCATCATAGTCTAGGCACCCATCATAGTCTAGACACCCATCATAGTTTAGGCACCAATCATAGTTTAGGCACCAATCATAGTTTAGGCACCAATCATAGTTTAGGCACCAATCATAGTTTAGGCACCAATCATAGTTTAGGCACCAATCATAGTTTAGGCACCAATCATAGTTTAGGCACCAATCATAGTTTAGGCACCAATCGTAGTTTAGGCACCAATCGTAGTTTAGGCACCAATCGTAGTTTAGGCACCAATCGTAGTTTAGGCACCAATCATAGTTTAGGCACCAATCATAGTTTAGACACCAATCACAGTTTAGGCACCAATCACAGTTTAGGCACCCATCACAGTTTAGGCACCAATCATAGTTTAGGCACCAATCATAGTTTAGGCACCAATCATAGTTTAGGCACCAATCATAGTTTAGGCACCAATCATAGTTTAGGCACCAATCATAGTTTAGACACCAATCATAGTTTAGGCACCAATCATAGCTAGTTTAGGCACCAATCATAGTTTAGGCACCAATCATAGTTTAGGCACCAATCATAGTTTAGGCACCAATCATAGTTTAGGCACCAATCATAGTTTAGGCACCAATCATAGTTTAGGCACCAATCATAGTTTAGGCACCAATCATAGTTTAGGCACCAATCATAGTTTAGGCACCAATCATAGTCTAGGCACCAATCATAGTTTAGGCACCAATCATAGTTTAGGCACCAATCATAGCTTGACACCAATCATAGTTTAGACACCAATCATAGTTTAGGCACCAATCATAGTTTAGGCACCAATCATAGTTTAGGCACCAATCATAGTTTAGACACCAATCATAGTTTGGGGGCCTTAGGTTTTTTTGTTTAATTCAGTCAATGTTCCAACCAACACAAATCCCATCGGTATATTAATTGTGTTTTCCCAGTAAGACTTTTACAAATCAACATCGAAATAGAATTGAATACCTTCTTATTATACATTTTAATATTTTTAAGTCAACTACAGATTATACACCATTAATATTGTAAGAATAGGATCAAAGTTGTAAGATAAAAAATTGTAAGAATAAGGTAAGTGATATTGACAAATTGTGTAAGAGTGTTTGTAATAAATTAGACAAATTAAAAGTATGGTTTATGATGAACAAATTATTTTTAGATATTAGCAAGACAAATTTCATGTTATTTTCTAACAGTTAATGTCACAACAATATTATACCAAGTATAGCTCCAAGTATAGCTAACCACGTTATTGAAAGAGTATATTCAACAAAATTTTTGAGCATAAAAATGATAGTGGTTTACATTAAAGGATCATGATAAGAGCGTAAAATCTAAAATGGCAAAAGTATTGCAATAATATATAAGATCAAAGACATTAGAAACGGAATCTATGAAATTACAATATAGTTCACTTGTTTTTTCTTATATTAATTACTGCGCTGAGGTTTGGGGTAATACGTTTAAATCAAATGTCCATCCAATTGATGTTTTACAAAAGAAAGCAATAAGAATAGTTTACAATACCAGGTATAATGAGCATACTAATAAGTTATTGATTTGCATGCCTTAAAACTTAAAGATTTAGTTGATTATAAGACTGATATAATTATGTTTAGAGCTAAGAGGTCTTTGCTACAAAACCTGCAAAGTTTATTTAAATGTGAAGGATATAATTATTATTTTACTACACAAAATGACAATTTTAAACATGTTTTTACACACACTTCCTGAAAAACAATGTGTATTTCTATCTATGGAGGTAAGCTATGGGACTCACTGAAGGATAAGCTGAAACAATGTAGTAGTGAAAGGATCTTTATAAATAATTTTAAATGTGAAATTATGGACGTTTATAGAGGCATACAAAATTGATATTTTTTGTTATATATTTTTGTTATTAGTGCCATCATCATTAGTACAATTAGTAATGATTAAAGCACTTATATTTACAAGACATTATTTTACTGTTGTATTTGTTGTAATTTAATCTACATGTAAGTTTTGGGGAGAGTTATAAAATAAGTTTTGAACTTCTTTTTCCTCTCCTTTTCCATTGCAATGTATTAGTAATACTGGTAACAAGGCCAGAAACTTATGTGTTTTGTTAAATTGCAAATTTAAATGTACTTTACTTCTGTTTTGTTTTTGTCACTATTTTGTATATATTGCATAATGTGGAAATAAATGATCATAGAATAAAAAAATTCGTTCAGATTGATAGTTGGCCTATGGTGGATTCACAGACATACCATGCAGATTTTTGTCTGAATGCACTGAAAGTTTCTAAAGCTTGTAACCCATAACAAAGTATCAGTATTCAGTGGGTAAGACAGAAAAATCCTAGTATAGTAGTAAATTGTTATTTAGTTTAATGAAGTTTACTGTGCATTTCTTAGATTATTATTTATCATGAATGTTTTGTTCTTGGACTAAAATTTCATTTTTAACACAACAATTTAACAAGAATACTTTTGAGTTACAATTATTTAAATCAAATTATAAAGTCATAAAGTCTTAAAATTTCCAGTTATTATAATAACGGAATAAAATCTCATGAATATTCCACGATTAATCTGTGCAAACAAGCAAACTGTGTATTTACAATGAAATAGCCACAACAATATTACCTTAGGACTAGACTAACAGACAAAATTAATGAAACAAAACAATTAAGTAAAACCAAACACTAGCCATTCACCTCTTATTCATAATTAGGACCTAAGTTACAAGCACATAGCCTACCATTCTCCTCCCCCATCTTTTTTATATTACTATTAGCTACAAAACTGTCAAGACTGACCAAGGAAGCCGGAGAATAATTTGTTTCATTGTGCCTAAGGTTTTGCATACTGTGACTGTCAGTGTTTAAGCAGCGAGTTCTTAACAACTTCCTGGTTTAAGTAGTATTACTGAAAAAAAGTTGCACTTAAGTAGCCTCAGGCCTGGTTATTCGTCATATAGCCTACCTCCATTCCAGGCAATTTACGTCTGTTCCAATCATTTTCATTCCCGTTGGCATGACATTCACCAATTGTTGTCATTTACTGATAAACAGCCTGTTGGAGGTTATTCAAGTTCTATGGTTTCAGATTTAAAAGCAAATCTACATAGATTTGCTTTTGAGTTACGATGCTCCCCACCGTTTGCTCAGGCAGAAACGCTCTTTGAAATTACCTGTCTATTGCGCATTAAAAGTTGTACTCAAACAATTCTCTAACTCTTTTCCATTGTTTTCATCTGCAGCTAAAAAGTATGTAAAACTTTTACTTTGATACCAATATCAGATGAATATTGGCACACTTTTTCTGTCAGTTCTTCACACTCTACATCGTTGTACTAATGTTAAGTTCATCGGAAACATGAGTCATGTGATTACCACCTGATAATGTTGTTTGCAATCTCTACCATTTTCGTCAGATCGAGGAGATACAATTAAAAGAAGGCTTTAAATTATGAAAATAAAATACAACCACTTTGTATGTTTACGTTAAAACAGAAAAGGCTTGAATAATGATTTCCGATTTAAAAACGACACATAGATAGCACACCTTAAAGACGACACATAGATAGCACATTCTAACAATGACACATAGATAGCACATTCTAAAGATGACACATAGATAGCACATTTTAAAGATGACACATAGATAGCACATTCTAAAGATGACACATAGATAGCACATTCTAACAATGACACATAGATAGCACATTTTAAAGATGACACATATATAGCACATTCTAAAGATGACACATAGATAGCACATTTTAAAGATGACACATAGATAGCACATTCTAAAGATGACACATAGATAGCACACTCTAAAGATGACACATAGATAGCACATTCTAAAGATGACACATAGATAGCACACTCTAAAGATGACACATAGATAGCACACCTTAAAGACGACACATAGATAGCACATTCTAACAATGACACATAGATAGCACATTCTAAAGATGACACATAGATAGCACATTTTAAAGATGACACATATATAGCACATTCTAAAGATGACACATAGATAGCACACTCTAAAGATGACACATAGATAGCACATTCTAAAGATGACACATAGATAGCACACTCTAAAGATGACACATAGATAGCACACCTTAAAGACGACACATAGATAGCACATTCTAACAATGACACATAGATAGCACATTCTAAAGATGACACATAGATAGCACACCTTAAAGACGACACATAGATAGCACATTCTAACAATGACACTTAGATAGCACATTCTAAAGATGACACATAGATAGCACATTCTAAAGATGACACATATATAGCACATTCTAAAGATGACACATAGATAGCACATTCTAAAGATGACACATAGATAGCACATTTTAAAGATGACACATATATAGCACATTCTAAAGATGACACATAGATAGCACATTCTAAAGATGACACATAGATAGCACATTCTAAAGACGACACATAGATAGCACATTTTAAAGATGACACATATATAGCACATTTTAAAGATGACACATAGATAGCACATTTTAAAGATGACACATAGATAGCACATTCTAAAGACGACACATAGATAGCACACCTTAAAGACGACACATAGATAGCACATTCTAACGATGACACATAGATAGCACATTCTAAAGACGACACATAGATAGCACATTGTAAACATGACACTTGGATAGCACATTCTAAAGACGACACATAGATAGCACACCTTAAAGACGACACATAGATAGCACATTTTAAATATGACACTTAGATAGCACACCCTAAAGATGACACATAGATAGCACACCCTAAAGATGACACATAGCACACCTTAAAGACGACACACAGATAGCACATTCTAACAATGACACATAGATAGCACATTCTAACGATGATACATAGATAGCACATTCTAAAGATGACACATAGATAGCACATTCTAACGATGACACATAGATAGCACATTCTAACAATGACACATAGATAGCACATTTTAAAGATGACACATAGATAGCACACCTTAAAGATGACACATAGATAGCCCATTCTAACAATGACACATAGATAGCACATTTTAAAGATGACACATAGATAGCACATTCTAAAGACGACACATAGATAGCACATTTTAAACATGACACTTAGATAGCACATTCTAACGATGACACATAGATAGCACATTTTAAAGATGACACATAGATAGCACATTCTAAAGATGACACATAGATAGCACACCTTAAAGATGACACATAGATAGCACATTCTAACAATGACACATAGATAGCACATTTTAAAGATGACACATATATAGCACATTCTAAAGATGACACATAGATAGCACATTCTAAAGATGACACATAGATAGCACATTCTAAAGACGACACATAGATAGCACATTTTAAACATGACACTTAGATAGCACATTCTAAAGATGACACATAGATAGCACATTCTAAAGATGACACATAGATAGCACATTCTAAAGATGACACATACAGTAGATAGCACATTCTAAAGATGACACATAGCACACCTTAAAGACAACACATAGATAGCACATTTTAAATATGACACTTAGATAGCACACCCTAAAGATGACACATAGATAGCACATTTTAAACACGACAAGCAGATAGCGCATATCCAAAACTTTTTCACCCATTAGCATTACTGCATCATTAGAATAAGCCCTGGGTGCAAATGCGCAGGTGTGCTCATGACACTCTACCAGGAACATGGCAACCAACAAAGTTCCAGCCATGAACTTTACTCTGGCAAAATTCTAGTGTTCACATAGGCCTGGGCCATTTTGCATAGTTTGCATGATGCGCGCAGAAGATGGAATACAAAATTAAAAAAGGGAAAAAGTTAATAAAAGTATTACAGGAACTTTGAAAGAAAAGCAACTAGGTCAAAACAAATCTAAAAAATGCACAACTTTGCAACAACATATGTAAGCACCACTTCCCCTCCCCCCCTCCCCTTCTGCCCCCCCCCCCCCTTCTGCCCCCATCTCCTTTCCCCGCTTGTGGACCGATGATCATATAAATTTCAAATGCCCTCAAAACAACACTAGAAAAGAGTAACAATTTGGAAGGTTAGTGACTCACACATGCTGGAAACCACAACCCGAAGTTTGTGTGAGAGGATGTGGGCCATTCCATTTTTGAAGAGAATGAAAAAAAGTTGTGTTTATCACAGCTCTATGGTTTATCACTGTACATGTCTGAATAAAGCTTTTTGTCATGAATCACACAAAAACTATTGTTCATTCCTATAAATACAGACAAAAGCTTTGCAAAAGATTATTTCAAGTATTGTAGAGACTCAAACTTAATGCTTGAAGAAAACAAAAACTATTTTCTGTTTTCCTTTTTTCACTTTTATTTTTCAAAGACAAGTTGTTGCAGGAAAAGCAAATAACAGCTATGTTATAGAAGAAATCAGAACAATATTACATCAAAGTGCACTATTGAGCCAATATGACAGTAAACATTAAAACATTTAAGAAATATAATACTTAAAAAATATTCAACTTTGTCAAAAGTAGCCACTTACACTATTTTACTTAAAACTCAATCACATCCTAACAAAATAAATAGGGCTTGACTTAGAAAATTTTAGAACGCAGATAAAAAAAATCAAAGGCTGCGAAATTTGTCTGTAAAATTGCCACATAAGGAAGTTACTGTACATACAGTACTATATCTGCAGTGTATATCTGCAGTGTAATTACTTTTCTATTCTTCCCTGACATTCTTTAAAATACAAACCACTAAATAAACAACAAATATGGTTTGAATATTATCAACTATTCTTTAAAAACTTTGGAGGAAAGTTAGAATATACATGTAAAATGCTTTGCAAAGCATAATACACCTTGGCTTTACATACTATACCTCTGGAGTCGGTACACAAGTTAATTTGACTTTAAACATGTTCTTTTGTTATGCCCTACTTTAAGGAAACTACAGTACTACATTTGACTGAAAATTTGATGTGCGTGCAAGGTATTTAATTCGGTTTTGTTTTTGAAGGACCTGTAAAAGAGCAGTAACACGTTGGTGATTTGAAGCCCTCAGTAGGACTGTCGGAAGGACAGTATGCTGGTCTATTTAAAGCTAGTATAGAAAATGGGCGTATAGAGGGAAGTAAATACAGAAATAGGGTAGCAGGGGCAGATGATTTCAAAAAACTTGAGCTTTGAAAGATGCACTTACAGTTTCATTTGCACTACAAGCTTCCAAATATCTTTGAGTTTTGAGATATTTTAAGACAAAAAAAGCTCAAAGTTACCTTAGCCAGTAACTCTTTTACTTCTTTAAATTGAATAACAAAGAAAGGATAGGCCCTGACTTGCCAATGTCAATGAAAGAATGCCATTCAACCCTCTTTTCAACCTGTTCCTCCCCACCCCCCTAGCCCTGACACATTCCCAAAACTATATCTTGGATTGTAATACAACTTCCAATTTAAGAAAATATGTGTGTCAAGCAAAGTCAAACAGCATGAAAAATGTACAATAACATTAAAGCAAAATTATGCGAATACAATATTGCTTAACGTATGACAAACTTGACATTGGAAATGATACAAATCCCCTCACAACTAATAATGCCTATTCCAGACAGTCCCACATTCCATTCCAACATGTCCCAAATGCCATCCCACATCTATTCTCCATGCAATCACACCTGAAAACCAGATACTGTATGTCATTCCACCACTTGCATGACCCACATGCCATCACAACTGAAATCCAGATGACATCCTGCCACATGCCATTCTGCCCTGTTCCACATGCCAACCTGTCCTGTTCCACATGCCAATCAACCCTGTCTAACATGCCAACATACCCTGCCCTACATACAATTCCACCTTGTCCCACAAGACCTCATCCTAATTCCTTCAGCTACTTCATAATTATCATCATGTCACCTTCTACCCCACATTCTACTTATTGTTTATATTTCCCAAACCCCTAATTTAACAATCTTTAGAAAGGAGGAAACTTTTGTTGGCTTTTTTATTCATGGCAAGACAAACATTTTGATTGCTATTCATGTCAGGAATGTCAATATCATAACAAAACTACAAATGTGTGTTAGTAACTCATAAGCTATATATTTTTGATCTCAGGTCAAACATATTGCAGCAAATGCACACTATACCTTACCATTAGGTGTGAACAATGCTCTTCACATATACTGTATGATTTAAGCAAAATCATCATACACACTTTAATTCAAAGATACCACATATACAAATATTTTCATTGCTATGCAAATAGGCTAATCATTATGCACACACAATCCCCCAATCATGCTCAACTGAACAGTACAAATGCCCTCTACCACTAAACAAAATAGCAAGTTACAGTATTATCTAAGGTTAAATATTTTTGCAAAAGTCTATTCTTATGCAAATAACCTAATTAATATGCACATTACACCTCACCAATAAGTGTAGACAATACATATAAAACAAAATCCACACTCCTGCATTAATTTAGGAGATATCATCAATAAATATTTTCATTGTTATGCAAATAAGCTAATTAGTATGCACACACAACCCCAAATCATACTCATTTGAACAGTACCCTGTCCTCTACCCCTGTAACAAGTACAAAGTTATTATCTACATGTAAGCTTGAATATTTTATGCTAGTCTATTGTTATGCCAGTTAGCAATTTGGCGTTTAATGCAAAGGTAATTAAAAAATGTGTGGCCACTCAATTTATCAACCACCTCAATGACAATAATCTGATCGATCCTCTACAATCAGCATACCGTGCTAAACATAGCACAGAGACAGCTCTTTAAAAAATCCAGAACGACATTTAACGAGAATTGGATTAAAAAAAAGTTGTTTTAAAGGTCTTTTAGACCTTACCTCTGCATTTGATACTGTAGACCACGCTACCCTACTTATTCATCTTGAGAAACGCTTTTAAGTAACGGGAGTTGCACTTAAGTAGTTCTCGTCCTACCTTACAGGATGGAAGAGCTCTGTGAGTGTTTCTAATGAGTTATCAAAACCAAAAACTCATAACTATGGACTCCCACAGGGTTCCATATTGGGACCCTTGCTGTTCCCGGTTTACACTGCACCACTGGGTGACATTGCAAAACAACATGGAGTGAGTTATCATATGTATGCTGACGATTCACAATTATATGTCTCCTGCAACCCTCGCAACACCAGCGACGTAAATAATGCTATGACAAAGTTATCCTTCTGTATTGATGAAATGAGGATATGGATGAAAGTCAATTATTTGAAATTAAATGATACTAAAACTGAATTTTTCATAACTGGTTCACCTCATCTTCTTAAAATACTACCTGAGTTGGAGATCACTGTTGGGTCAAGCAGTATAAAACCATCCAAATCAATCCGTAACCTTGGTGTCGCTTTCAGTTCTTCGCTTTTCTTATCCAGCCATGTTGACGCTCTACGTCGGTCAATAATTTACCACATCAGAAACCTCTCGCGCATTCGAAGATTTATCGACACAAATACATGTCACCACCTAGTTCGTGCTTTAATCACATCCAGGTTGGACTACTGCAACTCACTCTTTACTGTTATGTCTCGTAGAGACTTGACAAGATTGCAGCATCTCCAGAATAGGGCAGCGCGTCTGATATTCGGTGTTGGTAGACAAACTGGTCCAAGTCCATTGATCAGCAAGCTACACTGGCTACCAATATCAAACAGGTCACCTACAAAACACTACTCTTTATCTACAAAATCCTGAATGGTAAGGCGCCTTAATATTTAAAGGATATGATCAAGATAAGGAAACCCACACGTGAACTTAGATCGAATAATGACTCCACCCGACTTCACATACCCATATCCAATTCTGCCATACTGTAGGTGACAAAAAGATTTGAAATACTTGCATCCAGATCCTGGAACACTTTACACACCCACATGAGAACTTCTCCATCCACCACAGTATTTAAAAAACTCTTAAAAACCCACTTATTTTGATATTTTTCATTTTGTTTTATTTTACTTTGTAAGTGCCATGGTACTTTAAAGAATGGCGTATTTAAGTAACATTTATTATTATTATGCAAATAGCCTAATTAATATGCACATTACACCTCACCATTAAGTGTAGACAATGGTCTTCACATATATGATCATTTGTGCAAACAAAATCCCCACTCCCACTTTAACTTAAGAGATATTATAGATACAAATATTTTCATTGTTATGCAAATAACCTAATTAGTATGCACACACAACCCCTCAATCATGCTTATTTGAACAGTACCCATGTCCTCTACCCCTGTGCCAAGGTACATGAACCTACATCATTCATAACTTAAGTTATGCGCTCATGAATTATAAATATTTTGTACGAAAGTCTATTGTTATGCAAATAACCTCATTAATATACACACTTCACCTCAACATCAATTGTAAAGAATGCTCTTAACATATATGATCATTTGTGCAAACAAAATCCCCACATCCACTTCAATTTAAGAGATATCATAGATACAAATATTTTCATTGTTATGCAAATAAGCTGATAAGTATATACATACAACCCCTAATCATGCTCACTTGAACGGTACCCCTATGCCAAGTTATATGAATGTACACCATTCAAAACTTAAGTTATGAAAAAACTTGAACCAAAAACTTTAACCAAAACAAATATTTTCATTATGCAAATAACTAATTAGTATGTACACACAACCCCCAAATCATGCTCATTTCATCAGTACCCATGTCCTCTACACCTATTTTAAGTCACATGAATGTACACCATTTCTAATTTAAGTTATGAAAACTTTAACCAAAACGTTACCAGACGCTGACGCCGGGGGTAGTAGAATAGCTCTACTAATCTTCGAATAGTCGAGCTAAAAAGTATTTGATGTGAAGGGGGCAAGTAACATAAATGCAAATTATTTGGGGGCATTCTCATATTTCCTTTTTTATACCGAAGCTGTACAATTCTCAATCAGGGCTCTTGTACTTGTGCAATATCGGGAAAATAAAGCTTTTAAAAAGGTCTTTTCTAGCTTTTATATCATTTCGTGTTTTAGATTATATTAAGCCAGAAAACATCCTTATTATCTTGTTTGCTTTGTTTGTTTGATGAGGGCTTAACGGCACCACGACAATGAGGGTCAAACTGTGCCTGAGAGGTCAGATCATTCTAGAGGTAGGAAGGAAAGGAAGCAGGGAGAGAATGAGAAAAATTCAAGAATGTAAGGTCAGAAAGCTGTGATCGAGAGGGGAGGTGCATGGTTGAAACAAAAACAAAGTAGAGAGGGGGTGGAAGAGGAGAATTAAATATGGTTGTAGAGGGAAGCATGATGAAGGAAGGAGATCATTTTATCTGGAGGATTTTTCTGGAAGAACTCAGCAATTGAGTTGTGGGCAGCGAGGGAAGCTCTGGGAAGGTTGTACAGGGGGCAAGCAAGGAGAACGTGATGTATTGTGAGGGTGCAGTAGCAATTGTTGCAGAGGGGTTGGGGGAGCCAATAAGGAGGTGGGAGTGAGTGAGGTGGGTGAGACCAATTCTAAGATGGGTAATATGAATGTTGTCGATATGAGAGAGGTTGTTGATGGTGGATTTGATCAGAATTGTGGGCTGGATGACATGGAGTTTGTTATCAATTTGGGAGTTCCATGAGGTTTGCCAGCAGTCACGAACAAGGGAAGCGATAAGCGGTTTGATGTCAGAGAGGGTTTTGGGAAAAGGGGTAGGGAAGAGGTTGAGGGCAAGCTTAGCGGCTGCATCAGCCCTGTCATTGCCAGGGATGCCAACATGGCTGGGTATCCAGAAAAAAAGAACACTCTTCCTGCAGAGGGTGGGAGAAAGGAGTTTCCAGAGGAGGAGGTGGCATGTGAGGTTATCCCATTTAAGATTGAGTAAAGAAGTAAAAACAGCCTTTGAGTCAGAGAAAATGGCAAAGTGATTGAGCGGAGAGTACTCAATAAAGTTGAGGGCGAGGAGAATGGCCTTAGCCTCGGCTGAAAAGATGGATGAGTTATAACCACAACACATCTTTTAGTTCTTTAAATGTACATGTAGTTGGGAAGTCTGCTACTGAGGGTGATGTCTTGGATGACGGCAGCAGCAGCTGTCTTGTTGCTTTCCTTGGAGCCATCGGTATAGATGGAGGTATTATCTTGCAAATTTACAGTAAATCACAACAGGGCCGTAGCTAGCACAAAATTTCCAGGGGGCAAAATATGAGAAACATGGACATGGTGAATCTGAGGGAGGGGGAGGGGGGAATGCCTTCTGTTCCCATGTTATGCATATACATTACGTGTAGAAATTCACAATCGGTGAAAAATTTGGGACATATTTCCCCCCCCCTCCCCCCACCTTAGCTACAACCCATGAATCACACAGTAATGGCCACTTCATCATAGTGTTAGCAAGGAACTTCCACACAAGTTAGCTCCTTGGCCATGAAAGTTTTTGTGAAAATTACTCCACTAGGAATCAGGTCGAATGATGACCTACTTCCAAGCGTGGTTCACTGTATATAGCCCATAATTACAATACACTTCACATCTGTGCTGAAAAAAGCTTGACCACTCTTCTTCTTCAAAAGTTTTGAAATAGAAAATTGTTGCTATTGTTTTAGATTTGCCTTTCAACCTTTTAAAAATGTATTTAGGTGACATCATGTATCATGAATATATAATCATCCATGACAAAAACTTTATCATGTTTTTGGACTAATCATTACGTAACATTGTTTTGTATGAGATGTAAACAAACATTTTCTTTCAACGGTCCACATGGTCCGCTCGCGAAGACAGTTTCCCAAGCAAAATTCGATAAGACATACGACCACTCCTTTTTCACTTTGAATCCCATATTTTGGTATAAAGCATTGTGAATTAAAATTTGAAACAACTTTCTTCTTTCTTTTGCATGGTAAATTTTGGTCTCTTAGCCTGATTACCCCCACTATTGACTTCCCCCAGTTGTGTAGGCAAGGGGGCTAGGAATGGGGAACCCTTCTTTTTGAGAATATTTTCCAAAATTGGGATAATCTTTGTTGTTTTTCATATCTTGTTTGCTTTTTAAAAACAAAATTGCCCTCAGAAGTGGGCTAAATTTGAACACTTCATCTTGGGAGGAGAGTCTAGGACCTTCTCGGACTCCCTTACGTTTTTAATGCTGGCTACACCACTGCCCCCCCCCCATTAATGCCCCCCCCATTAATTTCCCACCCCATTAATGCCCCACCCCTATTAATTCCCCCTCAAAGCTCCCCCTCACACTTAGACCCCCATTCTTACGCTTCACTAAAGGTCAGTACCACTTAAAATACAAAGGTGTACAAATTTGGAATTCATTACCAATGTCTGTTAAAATCTGCCCCAGCATTACTTGCTTCAAATCCAAACTTAAGAACTATTTCCTCAGATCAATTTCGAATTCTTCCCATCATCCCACTTAGACATTTCTATATTGTTGATAATCTGTATTGTTAGCCAAGTGTATGTTGAAGGCGGGTATTGTCACTAGTATTTGTTATGTAACTTTCCCTTTTTCTTTCCTTTTGTTTAAATTCTATTCTATTATATATGTTCAGAGTTAATGTCTTTTGTTATACATGGGGAACCTTTAATCACAAGCTTTTAGTAGTTTTCTAAAGGTTCTCCTCTTTTTTTTTTAACCTAACTGACAATCTGTGCTATTTACGTTTATTTGTTTAGTTTCTAATTATCTAATTGCTTGTACATTTTAATTGAATTTATTGTACATATTACGAAAAGATTGAAATAAAGTTTGAACATTACTTTCAGTCCGGAAAAAAACATCTTTTTTTGTTTTTTTACATTGAAAAGGCATCATTATTAGGCTTACCATGGTCAAGAGAATAGAGAGGCCCGGCAAAACATTTGGGGTCCCTCATATCTCGAAATATTTTAAGGGCAAAGATTTAAGGCCTTCTCAGTCCAACTTATACCATTTTTGCCATTTTGACATGGGTTTCGGCGAAGGTTTTCGCCCATGTGGCTGTGATTTGTTTATGGTCATTAAGCTTTTTATTCTGTCCCCCTCCTCTTAAACAATTTGGGTTTTGCTGGGGCCTTGGGCTTCCTCTTGGCAGCACTGATTATTACTGGGGTGGGTGTGGGGGATGGAGGGGTAATGTGCTTTGTTTCCTGTAACCTTAAAAACCGATGTAATTCTTGCAAATGACAAGTGAATCATAATAGGTTGGTACGAAATTTCTTATGCACAAAGACTTTTTGGGTCATTCAATTTCTTATCCGGAATGATGTCATATTACAATTGTGAACCACTACACATAGCTACATATGGAGGTCGAAAGACATGGCTACATGAAAAGTTCTTTTTGTCTTTGTATTCATGGAACTATTTATTTATGCATCAGCACATATTTTCCAGTTTTGACTGCAGATTTTAATGAAAATGATAAAAATTAAACTGGCTCTATTTCAGGTATGCAAAAAGTAAATGAAAACCTGAATACACCCTGTGTGTAGATTTTCATGCTCTTCAATCCTGCAAAATTTCACAAATTTCTGATCCAACCCTCTGACTAGATACATTGCAAAGACAAGTTTACAGATTTGTTCCACTTTAAAACCTCAACGACATAGTTATTGTTGAGCTAAAACAATGAGTGAAATTGGTTGGAGGAATCCAAAGTTATGGTCCTTCGAATTTTAATGATATGCGCAATTGTTGCCATGATGGAATAAATTAATTTTTCAAAAGGCCTGCATTTTTATTTGGTAATTTAGAATATGGGCAAACTTGCTTATCTAGCAGAATGGGCAACATTCTCCCACAAAAATCAAATTTTACCAAAATAAATTATACATTTAAATTTGTACACTAGTTTTGGAAATATTGGAAAACTACACGTTGATTACCTACGTCACATTTTGACATTTTTTTTCATAATTTAATACCCCATCAGCTTGAAATTGTTGAAAACGCTGTACCCCATTCTAGGCTAAAATAAAAATTCAACAAAAAATAATGATTTATTACAAAATTATGAGCTAATGATATGAGCAATTTCTCTGACAAACCAGATATCCATCGAAAGTCAAGAATGGCAACTGTGGCATATGTTCCAAAAAATTATTATTTTAAAGTTTATAACAGACATACATGATACATCATTATAATGTCCACTTCATAAACTATTGAAATGTAGAAAAAAGTTAATTTTGGTAACTTTCAATTAAATTAACCAATAAATTGCACCCTAATTCCCAATGACAAGTATATATGTCGTACTTGGTTTACATACAAAATTACAATACGTGCAAAAATGTATGTTTAAACTCAAAAGGATGATGTACATGTAGCTGATAATTAGTAATGCACTTTGCATGTAGTACTAGTAGTAGTTGAGTATTTGTATAGAACATTTCTAAAGTTTGAAAACAGATGCATCATGTTCAATTGTGCACAAATCGTTGCAATGTTTTCACCTACAAATGGTCACTGATACACACATGTACAACAACATGACAAACAAGACAAACGAATAAACAAAAATATATCACACTGTTCACACATCATCATATATATTAATATACATTAATCATTAATATACGTATGGGTAACTATGTAACTGCACTAGTCAATAACCACAAACTATTCAAAAAATGCTTGGGTCTAATAATGATTATAAATGTTGTAGGCCTAGCAGGCCTAAGTTATGTAATTTTAAATAATAACATATGGTAGGACTTTAATGTCCATTTAATAGTAGCTTACATTTCATTTCATATGATACACTGTTAGCCTAACATTAGTAGTAACATTAGTATTAAGTATAACCGATGGTCTTCTCTTATGGCCAGAAAAGTTTAAGTCAGTTTTTTACTTATTTTATGGACCAAAATTAAGCTTTTATTAAAATATAACATCATAATGATGATTGAATACTTAACACATAAATACATGTACAATAACCTAATCACACTAAAAATTGAGAAAATATTTACCCAAACTTTTGCTTTGCATGAGCTACAGCAGTAACGTACCAATACGAGCGATGTCTTAATCGATGAAGTTTTTTCTTATTTAGAACCCCATAAAAAACTATATGACAGAGCATGCATCACTTTATAGCTGAAAATATCGTCTTTTTATTCAACTTAGTTTAAATTTGTGTTATACTTGTAACAACATAGATTAAGTGCAGTGATTAAAGCATGAGCTTTCCACAGAAAATTGTGTGCCACAGTGCATTTTAACAATGGATCTATATAAGCAACTGAACAACTAGTGAGTGACTCAGAACACAAGCTACCAAAATCTCAAAATATGTACTAAAATGTAGTAAAAAAAGCAGCCTAAATTATAAGAATTTATAACTAATTTTTTCCATAAAGTAAGTATTTTAAGGAAAGAATGTAGGGTTTAGGCCTAATGTTATATTTTATAAGTATTTTGGGTCCGAAAATTGTTTTTTCCAAAATCATCGGACATTTTCTTTGTAGTAATAAAGGGCATACCAACAAGGAAGTAAAAACTCTCATCTTTTTCATTTGAATAACGGTGACAATAGCAACCTTACTTTAAGGTGGTTTTCCAAATTCTGACCTTGCAAAAGATAAACAAAGCTAGAAATGCAATGAACAGGAAGTTTATGTCTTTCTCTCTCAAAAACTGTTTAAGAGAAGATTATTGGGCAGTCAGTGTTTGAAATATGAAGTAGGGAAAATGGATTTCTGTGTTAAAAGCATAGGGCTTTTTAGAACGAGATGCAAGGTAAATAACAGGTCCTGCCATAACTTGCCGTAAGGAGTGCTAACGTGAGGGAATTGATATGCTTCTTTTTTTGCTTTTCAAATTTTTTGGTCACTAGACTCCCTTTTTCGTTTACAAGCCACAGTATTTATTTTTGTCCGATGATATGTACAAACGATGAATTTTCTATTCCAATTACAGTCATGACAGTTTAACCCTTACTCTACCAGCACTATTTTGAAAATGCGCTCGGGAGGCGGGGCCAAAGACGGGGCACCCAAAACGGCGATAATATCGCCGCGTGGTAGAGTAAGGGTTAATGAAGACGTGATTATTAAAGGGTCCTCTGTCTTTCAGGCAGAAAAGTCGGGCCCCTTTTGCTGTCGGGACCCGCTGGGCCGCCCACCGGGATCATGCTGCCTATATTTTCGGGTGGGCGCATATGTCGCGGGTTGATTAACCTTACTCTACCAGCACTATTTTGAAAATGCGCTCGAGGCGGGCCAAAGACGGGCACCCAAAACGCGATAATATCGCCGCGTGGTAGAGTAAGGGTTAATGAAGACGTGATTATTAAAGGGTCCTCTGTCTTTCAGGCAGAAAAGTCGGGCCCCTTTTGCTGTCGGGACCCGCTGGGCCGCCCACCGGGATCATGCTGCCTATATTTTCGGGTGGGCGCATATGTCGCGGGTTGATTAACCCTTACTCTACCAGCACTATTTTGAAAATGCGCTCGGGAGGCGGGGCCAAAGACGGGGCACCCAAAACGGCGATAATATCGCCGCGTGGTAGAGTAAGGGTTAAATGCCCGACAATTTGCTGCAAACCAAAGAAATGTTGCGATGACATCATGAAGAAGATGTCAATGCTCTACTCTAGACGTTACGCTGCCGCCTAGCCTAATACTAGTAGTACTAAGGAGTTAACGTTAATTAAGTTACTTATTCAAGTTATTGTAAGTTAACATAACAATTACGCCTAACGTTAACATTAAACCTAAAGTAAGGCCACTAGGCCTAGCCCACAGGTGTTCCTAACGTTATGGCAACTTATATACTTAATACATACTGTATATATAAAAAAAGGTAGGTCACTTTCTAACGCGAACTTAACACGAATCTTTCTAACACGAATCTTAATTACATTTTTTGACTCAACTCACATTTGCTGGAGAATCCCTTCTTCGTTTATTAGCCGCAGTATTTGTTCGATTTTCTGATGAGATGTACAAATGATAGATTTTCTACCGACATGTCATGAAGGTGTAAAACTGAAAGCCCAACAATTTACTGCAAAACAAAGAAACATTGCAATGTCATGAAGAAGCAGCACTTCAATTAGTTTGCAGCAAGTTGTTGGGCTTTTACACTGTCATGACTGTAATGTCGGTGGAAAATTCATCGTTTGTACATCTCATCAGAAAAAGAACAAATACTGCGGCTTATAAACGAAGAAGGGAGTCTCCAGCAAATGTGAGTAGAGTCAAAAAATGTAATTAAGATTCGCGAGTGGTCAAAAAAAGGAATTTTTATATACAGTTCGAAAGTCGCGTCAAAAAGTTACCTACCTTTTTATATATAGGCCTATGATATAAATGTATTAAGTATATAGGTTGCCATAATGCTAGGAACACCGCAATCAACAGAATCTTCAAGCGGGTGTCTTTTTATAACGTCATAGCAGAGTAGATGCTTTTAGAACAATGACTTAATTTTTTTAATATTTTTGTAATATTGAACAATGACAGAATGAACACTCGCGCAGCTTGTAAACACACGTGAGTCTGTGGTTAATTGCGAGACGACTACAGGAGGTGAAGGCTGAACTTAGTGAATTAGTGTAAAACGGAACTAATTATTCTCAATATTGAGAGCGATGATGAAAGAGTCAAGTTCGGGGTCCTTTTTGTACCAAAATGTTATAGATTTGGGATATTTTGTGATGTTTTTCAAAAAGTACCATTTAATATCTCTCGGATGATGGTACTTTCAAAAGGGGGTCACCAGCGGTTTTGATCTTTTTTTTTCTTTTAGGCCGATGTGAAGAGGTGTTGTACATAAGGACATTTTAATAATTTCATTGACGCCATCAGTGTCCCCCTCCCCTAACTCACTATAATAATTGTCCTCCCCCTTCCCATTCAATATTGGCTATTGTTAATGTTTTTTCTGAAATTTACGTTAAGAAAGGAATACATTTAACATTGAAAGGGAGGATAGGGGGTACAATTCTCGGAAAAAAATTAAAGAAACATGGCACTATAACATATGAAGTTCTCAAAAAGCTGAACTGTTCCAGCCGTTATGTTCAAAATTGTAGGCCTAGGCCTACTCCCAATAAAAAATTATCCCATAATATTTCCTTCAACTTATGATGATCTGCAAGAATTCAAACTGCAGTCACAAATGCTAAATTAAGCCTGTTAACGGTAGGTAAGGAAGTTCTGGCATTGTACGAAACCCCACTATCAAACCCCCACGGACCCCCATCTAAATAACAAATTGTATCACCCCACCCCTCCCCCGAATAACAAATCAGCCCCCTCTCAAATCACGAACCCCAAATCACGAACTACCCTAAATACCAAAACCATGTCACTGACCCCCATTCACCCACCCCGTGGGGCGGGGACTAATTATTAAGTATAGGGGCTAATTATTAAGCATAGCCTATCTTAGACCCCAGATAGTCTAGGCCATTCTACTTCCATTCAACAACTTGGAAGTTCCAAGCACTTGTATGACACCTGATGAAATCACTCCACCTATTCAGTGCTGTCATGCAAACTAAATGACACACTATCCATTTAATAGCACCTCAGACTCCATAACAAACGCTATTTAGAATTAGCTATCAGTCATAGTTGTATAGATTAGTAAGCTTGCTGCCTATGGATACAACCAACTGGCCAACGCTAGTGTTACTGCTGTTAACGTGCGTGGGACCCGGGAAACAAACATTTAGATAATAACAAAGTAAAAAGTTTCAGAATATCCCGCGGGAAATTTACAAGAACATTAATCAGGTGATGTATTACATGACGGTGTGCGCAGAATCATAGTGCCTTTCACATTATAATTTGCGACTTCAGTATGACATGACTGTGTAAGCTGCCGTAAAAAGAAATGACATCAAAAAGCCATAAGGAGAAATGACGTCAAAATGACGTCATGAAAAGACACCCGGTTGAAGATTCTGTCGATTGCAGGAACACCTGTGGCCTAGCCTAAGTTTCTAGCCTAACCTGTGTCAGCCTGTACTGCTGTACCCTCTCATAAGAATTTTCCTTTTCCTATCGATTAACGATATAATTCTTTGAATTCAGCAATTAAGCCGGCCGTACGTATTATCTGGATCGTATATTCATTCAAAAGTTTCCAAATACAAACTGAAACTTTTCAACTTTCTTACTTCTTCCAGTCTTTAAACTGTAACAGTCAGACAGTCAAAAGTTTTTAATTTTAATTTTCTTCTTCCGGTAGCATCCTTCTATTAACCCTGATCCCAAACTTTGAAAAAGAATGATTCACTAATTGCGTGTTTGGTGAAAATATAAAACAGATAGAAGTGATGTGATCAGTTAAACAGTGGCATGGGCAGAAGGGGGCCATGGGGTAGGGAGAATTTCCCCAGGTACATCTTCTTGAAAATATTGTATTATTATTGAAAGTTTTGGTAAAATTATTGGAAATTTTGGCAACACTTTCCGAAAATTGAAGGAAATTTCCGCACATTAAAGATCATTTCCCGAAAATGGGGAAAATGTCCCAAAAATGAAGAAAACATCAACGTATGATGGAAACTTAATATACCTGGGCGACTTTCCCATTTGTAAATGGCAGACTGGAAGCTTTAAGTTTTGAGATCCCCCCTCCCCCCTCTCTCCTGAAAGGTGATTCTTCCTACACTTTAAAAACACAAGAGTTAAACACAGCACTTATAAAGCTATATAAAGCTACATATAGCTCTTAACAAGAGCCCCTGCATTCTTAAGAGTAACAAATGCAGCACCTTTTAGGTACTAAACCTAAACACGTACAAGCTGACAAGAGCTGTATTTAACACCCACAAGTTGTGTTCAACCCTTACGAAAGGTTAGGCTAAATACAATTATTTAACTCGTTCTGATGTTGTATTCAACCCTTAAGAAGGGTTAAATAAATTCGTTTCAGCTTGTTTTAGTGCTGTACTTCAAGTGAGTGATGTATTCAGCCCTTGCGAAGGGTTAAGTAAAATTCCAAATGGCTATAAGCAAATAATTCTACTTGGTGTTACGGACTTTGAAAATTCTTTTAAAGGTTGGCATAATTAAGCTACATATCCTTCAATATGTGACATTGGTTAAGCAGCTTAATGAAGCGCTTTCATTTGTGCATACTGTGTCTTAATCAGTCCCAATTGAATGAGACAAACTGTAAGGAATAAAAAATAAAGTATCTACGAGCTTCTATAAATTGGTTCATTTTCTTGATTTCATCAGGAAAAATTTGTTAATAAAAATGTTCGAATCAAAATATTCAAGGAATGAGACCACAAGGATTAAGTAAATACACACTAGACTGATTATAGGAATTTTCAAAATAGAAATATTAATGCAGTTATTATCTCTGTTTCTGCATGAACTTTCGTTTGTGTCAATTAATGTGACTCCGCCTATTAATTAATGTGACTCCGCCGTAACACTCACAAGTGCTTACAATTTAGTAATCCAACACTTGAGTATTACACATGGTAACTTTTATCTATAACACCGACTGTAGTCTGGTACTGCTGTATGTAACTCTTCGAGTTTTAAGAGTGTATCCGCTCCTGGCCGGGTACCCGACAAAAATTATACCTTTTAGCTTTTCCCCCTAGAGAGGATCGTCTGTCCTCTATCAATACAATCCTGGCTACGCCACTGCATGAATAACTTCAGGACCATCAAAGTTTCACAAAAAAAACGAAGTGCAAAGGGTATATGTGGACTGAAAGGAGGAGGGGGTTGTCCTGGGCACACCCCCCCCCCCCCCCTCATCCCCTCTCCCCTTTCACTCCCACCCCCGGATCCGCGCCTGAAGACAATAGCCCGATGCATGTATATAGAGTGCACAAAGATGTTTAAAAATTAACAGGAGGTTCAACTGCTGAACTGTCAGCGGTAAAATCAGCGTTCGGGCAGGGGCATAACTTGACTTCGAGCCTGAGGAGGAGGAGGGGGGAGGTGTAAGTCAAATTTGCCCGACAAAAATTTGCATTTACCCGACTTATTTAAAAACGATATATATGTGTCTATATAATTACACAATATAGAACGGAAGCTCTAAAAGATTCTTGTTATTGATGGCTGAAATGGCTGAAAATCAAGACAAAGTTTCATTATTTAATTGATGAAAAGAAGACAATTTCAGATTATAATGTTAATATCTACTGGGATAAAAATTACCATTTCGAAACAAGCAAAGGAGAAATTTCCCTAAAAATAGAGAAAATTCGGGCAAAATTGTGGAACTCATGGGATAAGCTTTGGAAGGAGCCTTATTCTAATGTTAAAATCTAGTCAGATAATCATTTGGGTTACCATTTCTAAAAAAAGCAGAGGGGAAATTTTTCCTGCAAATTGAGAACATTTGGGCAAAATTGTGGAGTTCATCGGCGAAGCCCCGGAAGCTCTGAAGATTGATTGATTTTAATGCCTCAGAATCTGACAATGGTTTAAGATTAACACAATCTTCCAATAAGTTATGAAAGAAGACAATTTCAGATTCTTACAGTTTAATGTTGATATCTACTTGGAAAAAATTACCATTTCGAAAAAAGGCAGAGGAAATACTTCCCCTGTAAATAGAAAACATTCGGGTTAAATTGTGCGACTCATGAATGAAGCATTGGAAGGGGTCCAGGCAGAGGCGTAGGAAGCAGGAGGGTGGGGCAGGGGGAAAGCGAGCGGATTTCACTTTTCCGGTTGCATGCTTTTTGCCCGGTTCGCAGGTTGGTATATTTTGGTAAAATTTCCAGAAAATCGGCCAAAATTTCAATTTACCATGAACAGATGAAGTGCAGTATTTGCACTTGCCACAGGCACAGGAAAATTACAGGGAGATTTCTTGTTTTTGATGCCCCCAAATGGCTGAAAATCATTGCAAAGTTCCCAAATGCAGAAGCCATTTTGGGGCATGAAAAACAAGAAATCTTCTGACCATGGCTTCACATATGAACCTCAATATAATTTTGCCCGAATTTTCTCAGCTTTTAGATGAAATTTCTCCTGCCTGTTTAGAAATGGTAACTCTCAATCAGTAAATACATTTTTATCTGAGTAGATTTCAACATGAGAATTTAAAATTGTCTTCATAAATGAATTCATGTAAATTATTCATGTCTTGAGAAATTTAAGAAATTAATCAGTTTGTGTTGATTTTCAGACATTTTTGGGAAATTCTTGGGAAATTTTGGAAACATTTTCGGGCAATTTTGATTAGGCGCGCTTACATGCATGTGAAAGTGGCTGCGCGAAAATGAAAAGCAATATGACACTTTTTGTTACAAAACATTAATTATTCATATAGGCACTACAAGAATGTTCAAGGCAGTTTTAAAACAGAAACTTTACACGAATGTCAATTATTGGCCCTCTCGCCCCGTGCAATGGGGGCAACTTCTTTTCCCCGTTGCCCGCCCCGTGCAGTAAAGGGCAGGGGGGGGGGTAACCCTTTCCCCTATTGTGCGGCGCATCTGAAGGTCAGTCGGAGGGGTTCACAGACCACGGACCCATAATCGCCTATGACTGTTGATCTTGATCCTGTTTAAACTGTTAAAAGAAACTTCAGACAATAGATTTTATTAAAAATCTCTCTTATTAGAGGTGGGCGGCTGGAACTTCAAATTGAGCCAAGAGATATTAAAATGAAATTCACAACGTCCTATAAGGATTATGATGAAGTGTACAGGTTCGTACCCCCGACCAGGAGAAGACTTTTGTTCTCCCGATACCACGTTACCATGTTAGTCAAAAATAATTCCGGAACAAAACTTAAACATGCTAATACGCGACAGCCTAACGGTAACACATAACAAGAAGTCACCACTTTTCTTCAAATTTCTCGAAAATTTTACTATAAATTTTAAGGGCGCACGGTGAAAAAATAATTCATATGCCATTATTTCAAATCGTGAAGGAAAATTGGAACCCTTAGCAGTGGTTAAGTTCTCCGAGCTCAAAATGTGTCTGATTTATTCTCTAAGGATGTTTCAGCTGACGTCATGAGGTCACATGACTTTGTTTACATCGCCATTTTGTAGTGAAGGAGCACTGTCGTCTGCTGTACACTTAATTAGATTCACATACGTTTGCATGTAGTTGTAAGATAATTATGCCGGACTCTTGCTGTGCCGTTGGTTGCACTAGTAGACGTGTGCCGGGAAATAAAAAGACGTGTTCTGGATTTCCATCTGATACTGATCCACGTTCGAAGTGGGTTTCTACTGTACGACGCGACGGCTTTTAACCTACGGTTCACACTAGGATTTGCAGCAAGCACTTTATATCAGGTATGTAGGCTTTGTCTGAGTATAACAAACAATCAGATGCCGTTCACGTAAAAGGTACTTTTCGTATTCCCGCGGTGAATATATAAAACTTAAAGAAAATATGAAGTAAAATCGGAAGCGAACAAAAAACTGCAATCAGTAAAATTCGCTGAACTGGTAGGTAGGTTAGCATGCAGTATGTTTGTTGTACGTGTGATGTGACTAAGCTGTGTGAAGACGCCGTGAATCGCAACGACACCCCTGCAAAATGGCTTTCAGTAGAGTTAGATTAGATTTATAACTCTCAACATAATCTATATACGAAAATTAATTTACTTTTGCATAATAATATATTCGTGTATGAAAGAGAGGATACTTAGAATGTACAGGAACAACTCTTAGATATTTCATATCATGATTTTGACCTTTGACCTTACACCACAAGAATAGAGAAATATATTTTTGAAAATGTGTTTGACACAACAGCAATTGATTTCTGGCAAGTATGACAAAAAAGTACTGTATAGAAAGCACACACATCTTGATATAAATCAGTCAACTATACATAAGAAAGACGCGACTATTAAGTACAAGTTGCTTTGTTACAATGAAAGACGTAGTTTTTCCTTTCAGTTGGTGAAAACCAAATTGTTGTATACCCCAGGACTTTCTGTTTCTTGGCCTTGCACACTCTCCTGTATTGCTCCATAAGATGTGTTGTATAATTCCTGCAAAGAATATAAGAATCCATATCAATTATTACAAATTGTGTGTGATATGTTCCATATAAAGTTGCTTCTTTCACAAATTTGTCAGTCAAGGAACCAGGATTATGAAGTTCAGTTGATTTCTTTAATTTTTTCTCAAACAAAACAACGTACATTTTCATTTTAGGCAGTTTCTAATTTATATTGTTTACGCTAAAACGTTTGTTATTATTAGATCCCTCACTGATATCCTCACTCATATGTCAATGTACGCATGATAAAGTCTGCCAACTTTTCTGTTTTATCAATTCATGAGACGAGCCTTCCTCTTTAAGTAAAGTAAACTTTTATTCATCAAAACATGTTGCAGTTTTTTTTTAACTGCATGATTGTACTGTTTTTTATTTCAAATCCTCTTATTAAACAATTTATCTTAAATTAATGGTTGACAAGTTTTCACCAATCTTTAATAATTTAAATTGAACAGTTTTGTTGTTAATGTTAAACATGTTTGTCTGATTTATAGAGAGTTATCATTGGTCAAAGTTTCAGCTGCAGTGCGTGGAACTATAATATACTTTAGCATATGGCCAAAGAAGTTGATATGCCACATGCCTTTGCCATCTTTCCTAAAAGATAATGGATAAACAGCACAAAGCTCATTTTCGTCAATTACTTAAATTTGTGGCAATGATCATATCAGCAGAAATATATCACCAGGCATCCTTAACAAAGATGCAGTCATAAAATTAAAGAAAGAGCCTGGAAAGAGATTTGGGGATCTTAAGATAATTTAAAACACTAGTGGCACATAGTATACTGTACAGTGTGAGGTCCTAACATTCTAGACACATAAATAATGCCTTTGCCAAAATGAGGTCATTATCTGCAGATAGCAGGATGATCACTTACTCAACAAAACTCCTTTCAATTCTTATTACATATTGAATTAGCAATATTAATTATTTTAAATGACGTTAAAATACTTTAACATAAATATTAAAGTTTGAAACTTTTGTACCAAAATTGCTTATACATAAATGTCACTAGATATAATTACCTTGTCTTCCAACAGATGTGGTATATAGTTCCTGTACTGCAACACAGATTCAAAAAAGTTAGCATCTTCGCTGTCATAGCACTCTCTTTTCTCTTTGTTATTCCAAAAAACAAGGAAAATACCAGATCGGCCGACTCCATACCTTTATCAATAGCCAAAATAAAACTTTCTTTGACAAAATGGTCATGTCACTTGCATACAGTACAATGCCACTTTACTGTCACTTTTAACTACATTATGTGGATGCAATTCTGCAATTGAAGCATGCATATTAAAGTTTGTCTGTTTTTCTTGACGCCTTGAATTCTTTGTACTCTGTTTCCTTCAGTAAATGTTAGTACTTTCTTAAATTTCATGCTTCTGATTATCAATGAAGATGTGTACAGACATTAATGATCAGAGTAGCCCATTTTTAATGCAATGTGGACCATACAGAAAGCCCAAATATGAGAAGAATCAGATGGTTCAAATGACCAGTGTTACAGTGAACTGAAAATTTCAGATAAGTTTTCATTATGATAAGAAAAATGTCCTCCTCCCTCCCACCCCCCTTCCCCTCAGTTGGCCGCCACTGTCTTAGGGGCATATTTCCTGTACTTAAAATGTCAGAGCATCAAAGTTTCAGGCTTCCAAATGATCATCCTAAATATCTGGTGCCAGCAGGAGTTGGCATTCATGGATGATCAAACAATATTTTACAGTTCTTTTACTCATTTCTTCTCTATTTTTGTTTACTATATAAACCTTAAAAATGTTGCATCCCTTGATTTACTGTACACAACAGGAAAGTGAAAACACAATCTTAAGTAAAAAATTGAATTACATTTCTATAAGAAAATGAGCCCAATTACAAGAAACGGTATCTGGTGTAATTATAGACTTGCTGCTAACTAAAAAATCTGAACTTACAGACAATGCACGATAATTGGCCCTTGATGACCTTTCGTCTGCTTTAAATCCCACACCTTGTCCACAAGTTCATTTAATGAGCCGAGTCTAGAGGGTTTGATTGATCTGCAGACCACCGCGTCAGCTGCAAGTGTGTCACGTTGAGGGTTTCACTCTGTAATTCGTGAAAGAGACATACAATACTTATAGTATTTTGATGCCTCATTAATGTTGTTATGTTAGTTAAGGGACATACAATACTTAAAGTATTTTGATGTGTCATGAATGTTGTTATGTTACCTAAGGGGCATACAATATTTAAAGCATTTTGATGTGTCATTAATGTTGTTATGTTAGCTAAGGGACATACAATACTTATAGTATTTTAATGGGTCATTAATGCTTGTTATGTTAGCTAAGGGACATACAATACTTATAGCATTTTGATGCCTCATTAATGTTGTTATGTTAGCTAAGGGACATACAATACTTATAGTATTTTGATGTGTCATTAATGTTGTTATGTTAGCTAAGGGACATACAATACTTAAAGCATTTTGATGTGTCATTAATGTTGTTATGTTAGCTAAGGGACATACAATACTTAAAGCATTTTGATGTGTCATTAATGTTGTTATGTTAGCTAAGGGACATACAATACTTATAGTATTTTGATGTGTCATTAATGTTGTTATGTTAGCTAAGGGACATACAATACTTAAAGCATTTTGATGTGTCATTAATGTTGTTATGTTAGCTAAGGGACATACAATACTTATAGTATTTTGATGCCTTATTAATGTTGTTATGTTAGCTAAGGGACATACAATACTTATAGTATTTGATGTGTCATTAATGTTGTTATGTTAGCTAAGGGACATACAATACTTATAGTATTTTAATGTGTCATTTATGTTGTAATGTTAGCTAAATGTTGGGACATACAATACTTATAGCATTTTGATGTGTCATTAATGTTGTTATGTTAGCTAAGGGACATACAATACTTATAGCATTTTGATGTGTCACAAATGTTGTTATGTTAGCTAAGGGGCATACAATACTTATAGTATTTTAATGTGTCATTAATGTTGTTATGTTAGCTAAGGGACATACAATACTTAAAGCATTTTGATGTGTCATTAATGTTGTTATGTTAGCTAAGGGACATACAATACTTATAGTATTTTGATGTGTCATTAATGTTGTTATGTTAGCTAAGGGACATACAATACTTATAGTATTTTGATGTGTCATTAATGTTGTTATGTTAGCTAAGGGACATACAATACTTAAGTATTTTGATGCCTCATTAATTGTTTTATGTTAGCTAAGGGACATACAATACTTATAGTATTTTGATGCCTCATTAATGTTGTTATGTTAGCTAAGGGACATACAATACTTATAGTATTTTGATGCCTCATTAATGTTGTTATGTTAGCTAAGGGACATACAATACTTAAAGCATTTTGATGTGTCATTAATGTTGTTATGTTAGCTAAGGGACATACAATACTTATAGTATTTTGATGTGTCATTAATGTTGTTATGTTAGCTAAGGGACATACAATACTTATAGTATTTTGATGCCACATTAATGTTGTTATGTTAGCTAAGGGACATTCAATACTTATAGTATTCTGATGTGTCATTAATGTTGTTATGTTAGCTAAGGACATACAATACTTATAGTATTTTAATGTGTCATTTATGTTGTAATGTTAGCTAAGGGACATACAATACTTAAAGCATTTTGATGTGTCATGAATGTTGTTATGTTAGCTAAGGGACATACAATACTTATAGCATTTTGATGTGTCATTAATGTTGTTATGTTAGCTAAGGGACATACAATACTTATAGTATTTTGATGTGTCATTAATGTTGTTATGTTAGCTAAGGGACATACAATACTTAAAGCATTTTGATGTGTCATTAATGTTGTTATGTTAGCTAAGGGACATACAATACTTAAAGCATTTTGATGCCTCATTAATGTTGTTATGTTAGCTAAGGGACATACAATACTTATAGTATTTTAATGTGTCATTAATGTTGTTATGTTAGCTAAGGGACATACAATACTTATAGTATTTTGATGTGTCATGAATGTTGTTATGTTAGCTAAGAGACATACAATACTTATAGTATTTTGATGCCTCATTAATTGTTTTGTTAGCTAAGAGACATACAATACTTATAGTATTTTGATGCCTCATTAATGTTGTTATGTTAGCTAAGGGACATACAATACTTACAGTATTTTGATGTGTCAATAATAT